>JBCEWC010000109.1:30514-81786 GCA_038996855.1 Solanum aculeatissimum
GGGGTTCCAAAAAAAAAAAAAAAAAAAAGGTCCCCCCCCCCCCCCCCCCCCCCTCTTTGGCTATGAAAGAAACTTTGTTAATTACCATGTAACAGTGACAAAGCAGAGGAAGGAACCAACCAGTTTCCAACAAAGATGAAATTATTATATGTTTGACTATTAATTGATGGGTGTAAAAATTATAGTAATTGGTTTATGGGGGGAATAATGTAGTGCAAAAGACAAAAAGGTTCTGAAACGGAAAGCATGGTGTATGGGTCTTTTTTCGATTTTAGTTTAGGGGATCGGAGCCCTCTAAAAGGATCCATAAGAGCCGAGGTGTGTTCGGTTCGAACAAAAATATTTTTTCCAAAAAAATAAATGGGTTGAATTTTTCACATTATTTTGTACTTCAACATGTTAGTAAAAAATATTATTTATATATAATTTAAATAAATGGAATAGAGGCGAGATTAGGGTAGGAGTGAGGGGTGTGGAATGGAGCTATTAGGATGAGATGAAGATAAGGTGTGTTGAACAGGAATAAAGAATACAATCATCATGGAATGTCACTAGCGAAATTTCTTTTTCTTACTTCTATTAAGAAAATTATTAGAAATTTATTTTTTTAAATAAAATATTTTAATTATTTTTTATTAATATAACATGAAAAGATTTAAAAATATTTTTTAAAACATCGAACACACGCCAAGATTGAATTGACAAGTCTTTTTATCCCATCCCATTATCCAAACACACCAATTCATTTCTGTCATCTGCGCATAGTTTTGTCTGCTGTATGGTCAATTTGCAAAGGTGGCTTGATGATTTTAAGTGAGTGGATATCAATTGATTTGTTTAAATAAGTGTGTCAAGGTCTAAAGTTATTGAAATTTGGATGATTGTGATGTTATTATGTGTGTATATTTTTAATTCTTATATAGTGCTCTTATCGTTTTAAAAAAATGACTTTTTTTTTTGGTATGTTTTAAAAAGAATGATTTATTTTCTTTTTTGACAAAACTTTAATTTTAAATTTCTACGTGACATGTTTAAAGCCACAAGATTAAGGGCATTTTGGTTCATTTAACCTAACTTTAATTTAGGATCACAAGCTTGAAAACTCTTCTTTCTTTTCTTAAACTATGTGCCAAGTCAAATTAGGTCATTCTTTTTTTGAAGCAGAGGGAGTAATCTATATATATAGCAAGAGGTGATTTTTTACTCATCATCACTGGTTGACAGTCTACAAAACTTACAAACTTCAGCCACACAGTACACTACAAATCTGTCTAAATCTTAGACCGTGTCACTTTCTAGGTAGCGTATTAGTATAGCAACACTTAGAACGTCTACAAAAACTCTTTCCAACCTTTTATTGATATCAAAATAATAAAAGAAAAGGCCCCACTAATTTGTCTAAGGCACAAAACACTCTTTGTTGCCTTAGACGAATTTCAACCTATATAAATAAATCTTGCACATTGTTACAATAGTTACACAATTACAATTGCTCATGTGCCTGACACATGGCCTTAGCAAAAAGCTTATCTGAAAGTAATTAACATTGCAACAGTCATATTGTAACAACTATTATAATTTCGAATTCAAATAAAGTCATTTCATGTGCCACACGCATGCCTTCATTTGTCTTAGCCGAATTTGCATCTGCCTAACATTTAGAATATTTTCTGCTTGCCTCCACACTTAATTTATTTTTTGATTTCTTTGCCATTTCGTGCTAACACTTAAATCATCTTTGTCTTGCCATCGTCAAGTCTCACAACCTTGTCTTGCCAAGCCAACACACTTGCCATGTCTTGCCAAGCCACATCTTGTCAAACAACGTGCTGCCTTGCCTTAGATAGATTGATTGGTCGAAAGGTTTGACTGTGAAAGAACGAATGAATTGATAAGAGTCTATATGAGACTTGTTGATTGGTTAGATTGGATTGATTGGATAGAGTATTATGAGCATTGAGTCTTGCAAGGAGTATCGAGCATTGAATTGAGTAAAAGAAAGTAACACTTGAACTCAATAACTACGTCGCCAAACATAGGTGAGAATTGAACCATAAATCGAAAAGAATTTTTTATTTTCCCTTGAAGGGACTCGATTGATTGGCCTAAATCCATGATTGATTGATTTGTCCCTTAACCTGACAAAGTATTGAACGATTGTGGCAATAATAACAAGCTCGTTGTACGATTATTGACTCATAAGTGATCATTGTCGGATAAGAGAAACTCCTAATAGGACATGATAGTACTCTTAGGATTGGATTGAATTGTATATGATTGGCCTTTGTCTAAATCATATTTTTACATTAGATTAATGACATTTTGATTGAGTTACTTATCTTTCTGATTTGAGTTATCTGAGCTGATGTTGTTCTACCTTGATGCATGTTTCATTCTTCCATTTTACATACTCGTACATTTCATGTATTGACGCCCATTTGGGTCTAGATCTTTTCATGATGTAGAGACAGGTAGTAAAGATCATCAACAAGCGATTCATTGAGAATCTTATCTATATTCAGCTTATTGGTGAGTCCTCCCTTGCATTCAGAAGATATCATTTTAGAGTCTTTGAGTTAGTATTTTATTTTGATTTGATGTAGCCATGAATCTATCATTGCCACCATCTAGATAGTAGTGATAGAGGCTTCATAGACTAGACAGTGATTTATTATATATTGAGATCTCTATCTCTTGATTGGTTCCTTTCAGACTATTCTCTTGATATTATAGATTGGAGTTTGATTGATTGGCCTATGACATTTCTTTATTAAGTTAGATCATTGATTTGATTTTCCCATCTTATTATCTCTTTATTTTAAGTCTTTTGCTGATTTGAATGAATGAATAGATGGATATGTGAAAATGTCAAGTGGTTCGCTTGAAAGTCAATAATGGATCCCGAGTGTTGGTCACACCATATGTATCCTCCCGGGGTGTAATATATATGAAAGAATACATATGTGAAAATCATGCTACCTAAAATCATATCTATGTCTATATGTAATCATATATGCTTGAACTATAAAAAAATATAATATCTAAGTGGGGAGTTTTTTTTATAATCAACATATATCATGTGAGCTAATGATGCATCAACTTACAATTTTAGTTGAGAAGGATGACTTTTTCCTTGTCAGGATATAAAATCTATCTATAAGATGTGAATCCACTAACTAAGCCTAAAAAAAAGCAGTATACTCAAATTCTACGATGACATGTAGTTATGAGACTTAAACTTTTTAAATTCCAATTCTTTTGGTGCTAAATAATTTTTTCAAAATAATATAGTTATTTGCTCATAATATATCATGAAATTTTTATTTGAAATCACACTATGATCTGATCATTCATGACTAAAAAAATCCTATGTATAAATATTTATGGCATATCTAGATGTCATACTATTTACACATTAATGACAATCCTGACTACCATACTAATTATCACGACCTAAATCTAGGGCCTAGGTGCAACATGGCGAATGGGGAACCCGAAAACGCCCCAAATAAGCCTCAAAGCATACATAAACATATCATTGGTTAAAAAAAGCAATTTAACCATCATCAAGTAATTCTAAGGGGTTAGGGGCTTAGAACACACTCTATGGGGTTAAAGGGATAAGGAATCTCCACCATTTAATCACAACAAACAATTCTAAGGAAAGGAGACATGGGACACACTTTATAGGAAATAATGGCTTAGGAACTTCACCACCGAGCTGATAACATCATAAGCAACAACAAGTATGGGATAGGGACTAAGGAAAAGTCAATGATCTTAGGCGTATTTATGCATCTAATAGCCAAATTTATCCATATTTATAGCTTAGTTTTTGAACAAGTTCATAAAGTCTAGGTGGTTATTTTTGTGATTTTGTTATTTCTTGCTAACCTTGATAGAGAAGTACTTTTTATTGTGTTTGCAGGACGTAAGGGAAAAATAGAGGTCCAAATCCATTATCATGGAACAAGAAGAAACACAATCGGAGAAATAGAGCAAAGAAGATCCAGATTACACTATAAGGGAACACCTCTTTATTTTAGGGTTAAGCTTTCTCCTTTTCTTTCTTTAATTTCATTCCTTGGATGTTCCGAAATCTGATTGTTTTTGTGATTCAAACAATGAGTGACTAATTTACCTCATTCTGGGACTGTAGTCACAGGACTATGTTATAGACTATTATTCTTTGGTTTATTGATGGGTTTTCATATAAGTACTCCTATACTTCTTTAATAACTATTTCAATGTCTAGCTAATATTGAAATAAACGTGTTGTCTACTTGAATTCAGAATATGAATAGAGGATAGAACACAGAGTACAAGGTGATTGTTTTTTCTAGGGTGATTCATATATAGGATATTTGTGACACCTACCTATACACCTTGCTTGGTTAATAAAACAGGAAGATAAATTTAAGGCTTTTTCATTGGTTCATGCCTATCCTCGTTCAATGATGTAGTTAAGCTGTCAATGAGAATAGATAATTAAAGGTCGAAAGATCATGATTGTAAATTCAACCCCGTAAACTAGTAATTAGAAGACCCATTGAAAACCAAAGTGATAGAATGTAACATATGTCTCAAAAGACTACAGTCTTGGAAGTGCAAATTCACTGAGTAAAGTTTCAGTTAAAGAATTGAATAGTTGTTAAATTAATTTGCATAGGTTAATTAGTATAAGTAGTAAACAAATCTTATCTTTTGCACAACACAGACAATTAATTTTAGTATATTGAGAATAACTGATGCCTCATTAAACTCCTTCGATTTGATATTTCGGCTCTAAAACAGCCACTATATTACTTGGTTTGAGTGCGTACACTTGCGTGTGCTTGGGAAGCAACAAGTTTTTGATGCAGTTGTCGGGGACTTTAAATTTGGAAATTGGTTATTATTAAAAGTTCTTTATTGATTGTTCTAGTGTTGACAACTTGATCTTAGCCGTGTTCTATTGTAGGACTTCAATTTGATTCACTGACAAATTCGGAGACTTATTTTTGTCAACGCAAGTGGAGAGCAGGATTATTATACTAAGAACCACCAATCATCTTGGAGAAACAAGAGGAACTGAAAGAGGTAATAGAACAGGCTCCTGCACTAATGGCGGCAAGACCAGTAAGAGATGTTGCAATCCCATAGACTATAAATATCACCAACAACATACGAAGATTGCCTGCTGGAGGGAAGTTTGAGTTGAAGTAAAATATGGTGCAACTTTTACATGCTAATGGTCAATTCTATAGGTTTCCACATGAGGATCTCTAAGTGCATCTGTAGAATTTCTTAGAGATTAGTGACACTTACACACCATTGGAAGTGTCACCAGATTATGTGCAGTTGAGTTTGTTCCCTTTCTCTCTACTTCGGGAAGCAAAGAGGTGGTTGTAATCTTAGCCACTTAAATCTATCACTTCTTGGATGACTTGGGAAGGAAGTTTTTAATCAAATTTTTGCCATCTGCAAAGACAACAAAGCTTAGGAGTGAAATCATAAGTTTTAGACAAAACCCAGGAAAGAACTTATATCAAGCTCGGGATAAGTTCAAGTCCTTGTTGATTAATTACCCCTCCCACCACCAAGCTAACAAGGTGTTGGTCCATACCTTCATTAAAGGTCTGGAACCCAACACCAAGATTTTACTTGACTCTGCTGCAGGTAGCCAAGCATTGGAGAAGACTTATGATGAGTTGTATGCCCTTTTCAACCAGATTTCACAAGGTAATCCCGAGTGGAACAATGGACAGACGAGACCTGTGGTGCAGAAACAAGCAGGTATGTTAGAGGTGGATGCTATGATTACCCTATCAGCTCAGGTGTCAGCAATGCAGAATATGTTGACTACCCACTTCAACAATCTGGCATTAGGACAACAATAGGCTCCTATGAATATGGTCCAACAACAACCTACTTGGTCTGAGGTATGTGGCATCAGTGAGAACGTGTCTGACTATTGTGGTGCCAATATTGAATCTATGAACTTTGTGAGTAATGCACCTGGAGGTGAAAGACACCAAGGTTATGGAAATGCTTACAACCCAAGTTGGAGAAATCATCCGAATTTCTCTTGGGGTGAAAATCAGCAACATTAGGGGCCACCTTAGTACAAACCTCAAGGAGGGGGCATCAGTATAATCAACAAAGGTCGGGAAATCTGTAGACCAGGCCAAGCTAGCTACAGAGGTTTGCCAGAACCAGCTAGCCACTTTTCTGCTCACTCATAGGGGTCGAGATCCTCACAAAGGGGGAAGGAGTCGACTGAACATCTCAACCATTAAAACCTGGAGAAACAGCTTGGGCAACTAGCAAGTGCACATAACTCTCGCCTAGATGAAGGGTTACCAGGTAACACAGACCCCAACCCTAAGCAAGTAAATGCAGTGAGCACTAGGAGTGGCAGGACATTGACTGAGTTGGTCCCGAAGAAGAAAAGTAGGGACAATCAAGGTGCCAAAAAAGTGACTGAGACTGGTGAACCCAACACACATATTGTAGATGCTGAACCAGTAGCAAAACCTCCTTCATTATTTCCTTAGAAATTCAGAATGAGGTGGAGAAGTGCTTTGAGAAGTTCATTGGGATGCTATAACAAGTACATATTAACTTATCATTGATTGATGTATTGCAGGGTATCTCGAAGTATTCGAAGTATGTCAAATACATAGTGGCAAATAAGAGCAGATTGACAGAGTATGAGATAGTGGCATTCACTGAGGAGTGCAGTTCCAGGATCTTCAACAAAGCAAAGCTCCCAACCAAATTGAAAGATCTTGGGAGTTTTATGGTCCAAGTCACTATTGGAAATATTTGAATGCAAGAGGCCTATGTGATTTGGGTGCGGGTATCAACTTAATTCCCAGATACATATTTAAGAAGTTGGGTCTTGGAGATATAAAATTTATGACCATATTGCTTTAACTGGTAGATTGTTTGATAGCCTAAATAAACGAAATAATTAAGGATGTCTTAGTCCAAGTGGAATCACTCATATCCCAATGGACTTTGTCATCCTAGATTTTGATCCAGACCCATAGGTCCCATTCATATTGGGGTGCCCATTTTTGGCAACAAGAGGGGCTCTAATTGATGTAGCAATAGGGAGGTTGACAATGCGAGCTCATGATAAGGTATAAGTTCTTGATGCTTACTAGGCCTTGAAGTTGCCTACTATGTATGAGGAATTGTCAGCTATTATGGTGATTGATGAAGAAATAGCAGTTTACCAAGTGGAAGCAAAGGCCCCTCTATGATTTGCTGTCAAAATACAGCTCTTTTGATGCTTAAAACTTGAAATTTTATGGGTTCTCAAAGTAATATTTGTAGGTTTGATATATTTTTATGTTTATTTTGTAGGATTATAGAGTTGACATGATTTTGAGCTGAAATCTATAGAATTGCAACTTTTTGGTGAAGTATGAGACACTCTATGGGCCGTGGATACTTCCATGAGCCGTAGAGTGGTGTCGTGGACAAGATCCAGTGAAGGACCTATTTTCATATTTTTAGTCCATGAATGTGCGGACGATTCATATAAAGTTATACGAGCCGTGGATTGGGATTCTTGCGTTGAGGATCAGAAGTGGCGGAGTTTTAGAAAAGTGCTCAGACGAAACCCTATATGGGCTGTAAGTCTGAATACGGCTTGTAGAAAGGTCTCGTGAAAGTGATGGCCAGGTTTAAAGGCTGAAGTCTACAAAGTGCTGGTACGGGCCATAGAATATTGTACAACCCACAACCCTGTTCGTAAAGTCTACCGACTCAATTTTTCTATTTCATTTTGGATTTGGTTTTTTCTTAGTATAAATAGGTTTTAAAGTATTTTTTTTGCAAGAAGAGAGAGAAAACGACAAAATTACTTAGAAACACATGGAAAATTTCTAGTTTTGTGAATTTTTACATCGTGATTTCTTGTGAAGAACTTTGAATTTCTTATTCTTAATTTTATCATTGTAAGTGTTTTAATTATGCTATTTCTTAACATGATTTTTTCATCTATAATGATCATGCATAACTAAATCCACAAGTAGGATTATGAGAACCATGATGAACTAACAAGATAAAATCTGGATAATTTGTAATTATTAAAAATCGTGCATGCATGTATTAATTATTTTAGTCGCTATGAATATTTTTTAATGGATGTCGACTGGATCAAGGTGGTAAGGAATGGGAAAAGGGAGTAGTTAACAGGATTCGAAACCCAATTTCTCGTCTAATCAACCGAACTAGATCAAGGAGAGGTTGTACTAGAACAATAGGTAGGGGTTAGTAATGTCACACTACAAGGATGGATCAAATCACATAGTGAAATTCGCCTCTCACCTAGAACAAAGAGTTTGGTGAACTTAACTTTCCGTTTTGTATATTACACACTAGAAAAGGATATGATTATTTGGATATACCAAGTTAGGGAACCATGGAGAACACAATACCCTAGTTACTTCTTGTACTAATATCACAACCACACAGTTCTAGTTTAGATTTTTTTACTGTAATTACAACCCCCCTCCTTTTGGGAGATAAGTAGGTTAATTCACTCAATTTGCTGAAAGTTACTCCGAGTCTAGCATATTCCCTGTGGGATTGACCCTAACCTTGATTAGGTTATATAACTTGATAACGACCGCTTAAAATTTTAAAAAGAAGGTGTAGCTTGGGTGACATCAAGTATTTTGGTGCCATTGCCGGGGAATACATCTCAAACTGGTTTAATTTGAGCAATTTTGAAATTAACCCTTATTTTACATTTTTGTTGTTTTAGTTTTATTTCAGTGTGCAGGTGTAATGTATGCACAATACTCGTAGTTGAGACAATCCCTTGACTCTGTTTGATCCTGAGATCCAAAAAACACTAAGAAGAATGACCTTGAATTATGCAAACAACCCTGCTAATGATGTAGTGAATGCAACTCTGAATGCAAATAATTATAATAACCCACTTCTACTTGAGGGATGTTAATCCACCACCGCAAGATTTGCAAGTCGCAGCTAACACATAGAATCAATATCGACTTGATCCTATAGCGATGGATGTTACTGGAGCGATTATGTTACCTCTACTACTAGATGATACAAAGTTTGTCGTGTCGAGTGGGATGCTTCAAATTCTGCAAAATCGTAAATTATTTGTAGGGCTACTATTAGAGGATTCGCATAATCATCTACACAATGTTGTCTTCTTTTGCAAGAGCATAATAGGAGTCAATATCTGTCCATGGATACCGTTGGGCTCCATGTCTTTCCATTGTCTCTGACAAGTAATGCAACACTATGGTTAGTCGAGCTCCCATAAAGTTCAATCACCAGCTGGGCAGAACTGCAAAAGGCCTTTTTGGAAAGGTACTTCCCGAGGTCAAAGAAACTAAAGTTGAAGGACTAAATCAACAACTTCAAGCAATTGCCTGGTGATTCTATCAGTACTAGATGGGAATCCATGGCCCACACTAATTTGTAAGGCTCATCTGTACACTCATGGACTAAATATCTGAAAGTAGGTTTTTCACAGGATTTTGTCCTCAAAACCACTCTATGGCTCGTGGAAGTATCCATGGCCAGTAGAGTGTCTCATTCTTTTTCAAAAATACTGCAATTCTGCAAACTTCATCACAAAATCATGCCAACTCTGTAATTCTATAAAATAAACATAAAAATACATCAAACCCATACATATCGCTTTGAGAACATACAAAATTCTAAGTTTTAAGTATAAAAAATATTGTATTTCGACAACACGTCAGGAGAGTTTCACAAAGTGTCCCCTGACCATAAGATTATTGATGAAACCCTTGTGGATTTCTTCTATCAAGCCCTAGATAAAAATAGCCAAGCTGTCGCTGACACTATCATGGGTGGCTCATTTTTAGATCATACATTTCAGGAGGTTGCTTAAAAGTTGGAAAGAGTGGTCAAGTAGAACCGTGCATGGGGGATGAGAGACAAGTTAACTACCAAAAACTAATTCTTAGTGAGTACAAATTTTATGCAAGCTAAGATAAAAGAAAATATGATGTAAGAGCTTGCACAGATCAATACCAATCTGAAGTTATTGATGAAGCAGAGCCAAGAGCATGTGAATGTAGTAGCTCATCAACCTTAGCGAACACCCATGTACTAGGAGACCTACTATGAGGAGGACACTTGCTTTGCCACTGATCATATGATGAGTTTTTGGACCAACGCCCAAGGGTCCAATTAGGACTATTGACACCAAGGTCAAGAAAACCAAGATCAGAACTACAATAAAGATGGCACCTTTAGAGACAACAATCGAGATAGTTACTACTATAAGAATAGGGACCAGGATAGAGATGCCGATTGGTGACCAGAGATGGTTACAAAAATGGTCCGTATGATCCACCACATAACTGTGACTCTGGTGCTGGTTGCTCTCAAATTGAAGAGATATTCGATCGACTATTGAAGAAGGTTGAAGCTCAGCATGAGACCTTAAAGGGGATGAAATTTGACATCTCCAGTATTGACCAAAAAATTAAGTCTCATTCTATTGCTATCAAGCAGTTGGAGCAACTATTCGGTCAGATGTCGACTCAATTAAACTAGCACTAGAAAAGTACATTTTTCAGCAACACAATTCAGAATCCAAAGAATGAGAGGCATTGTATAATAGTGACTACACGTGGTGGCAAACAAACCATTGACCCTCTGATACCTGTTGATGATGATGCTGTCCGTGAAAAAATGGTTGAGAGCAATGATGTAGAGGTCGGAGATGCTCGTGCTAAGATGGGGAGAGTGATACTGTAATAACGCCACAGAACTTGACACTTATTCCTAGACCTACCCCTTCTTTCTCTCAGAGACTCAAAAATAAGAAAGAGAAAGGTAAATTCTAGCACTTCATCTCTATGCTGAAGAAACTCTCCATTATCATTCCTCTCATCGAAGCATTAGAGAAGATGTCTGAGTATGCAAAGTTCATGAAGGACTTGGTTACCAAGAAGAGGACTGTGAGTCGAGAGCTCTTTCAGGAGCTTCAACATTGCAGTGCATTATCCACACGGTCTTTAGTACAAAAGCTAGAAGAACCTGGAGCATTCACCATACCCTACACTATTGGAGATATTAAGTTTTCAAAGGCATTGCGCAATCTAGGTGCTAGCATAAATTTAATTGCCGCTTGCGATATTCAAAAAGCTAGGCTTGGGAGCCCTACTCATATAAATATGTGGTTGTTGATGGTTGACTGGATGATGAAGAAGCCTGTGGGAATATTATATGACGTTCTTGTCAAAATAAAAAAATTTATATTCCCCACAGACTTTGTGATCCTTGATTATGAAGTTGACTTCAAAGTCCCAATCATCTCAGGAAGGCCTTTCCTAAATACTAGACGAGCACTAGTAGATATAGAATCAAGCTAACTCAAGTTTCTATCAAATGATGAAGAAGTCATCTTCAACATCTGTTAGTCGATGAAGAGGCCAGGCGACCTGAAAATGGAAGTTTGGGCCGTTGATGAAGTCTGAATAGTAAAGTGTTCCAAGTCATGTTGTGATAGTAAATCAAGCGCCACTTGGGAGGCAACCCAAGATATTTTGATGTACTAGTAGTGATTTTGTTTTGTTCTTAGCTTTTTATACTTATAGGTAGTTTTTTTATTATTTTAGTTGTAATCTAGGACTTTTTGGACTTATGTCATATAGGATAACAATGTGTTTTTTGAAGGATATGTAGGTAAAGGCCAAAGCTTCCATCTTGGGCTAGAAAAGTAACAAGAAGTTCTTCTATGTCTGGTTTTACGGGCCATGGGTCTCACCACGACCCATACACTAACTCATGAACACTTTCAAAGAACAAAGTTTTATGCACTCCAGTCTACGATCCACCTTACGGCTCATAGAAAAATCTATGGGCCATGAATGGGGCTCGTGGACCCCAGGTATGATTCCTAAATTTGTCTAAGTGTTGGGTGATTTTATGACCCAATCTATGAATCGTATATCTATATATGACCCATAGTTGGGTCCGTAAAGTCAATCTATAGATTATGGCTCTTGCAAACTATGAGACTAGGATCTATAGACCGTAGTACTTTCTATGGCCCGTAGTCGAGGTTTTTTAGGGCTTGAGCCCAATACGTCCTCAACTCGGTTAGAATTATAAAAGAGGGGTAAAGAAAATTACCCCTCATTTATTGCCAAATTTCCAAAATGTATCAAACCCTTCCCTTCTGCCCCAATGTCCGACCACTATTCCAGCAACTACCATAAATTCTGGCTAACTTCCCAGTAAGACTCTGACCAGGGTTTCACTCTTCCAGCTTCCTCCTTCAATCTCTTTAATTTTTAGGAAAATTTCGATGAGTTTTGCAACTCTAATTCCTAAATTTAATTCGCAGATTGCTTCATTAGTTTTGAATGTTGTTGGGAAAGGTAATCCAAGCTTTGTGTGATAAAATAGGGGTATGCCTATGTATGTGAATTAATGTTTGCTTAAATTTAAATAAATGGTTGCCATTGAATTGAACCATGTAATGCTAGAAAGTAGTTTGAAATTTTCCATGTCATGTTTGGTTTGAAATCGCATAGTCATATGTCATCGAGACTATAATCAAATTATTTGCTTGAAATGGCATATAATTGTACGCGTATGAAATTGTCAAAAAGTGGTTGGAATGTGTTTGAATGCATAAATGGTTATTTATTGAAGTAGTTTTTATAGTCAAGCATGTGGGTGTTGGGTAGTGTGTTGGAAATGGTTGAGTGTATGAAATATTTCCTCAGTGCTGAGCATAATTATTGTGGTATGTTGATGATCCCATCTGATGAACTTAGAAAACCCAACTGGCTGAAATTGTGACAATACGAGGGTCTTCTATAGTTCGTGGACTAATCCACGAGTCGTAGTTGCCCCTCATAAGTGAAACCAGTAATTGTTTTTTTTTAGATTTCATCAAACGAAACCTTTTATGAGTTGTGGTTTAGTCTACGAACTTTAGACAGGTTTCGTAGGGTGATGTCTGCATCGTGTTAAGTCTAGATCACATCTATAACTCATTCTACGACTCGTATTTTATTCTGCAAGCCATACCTAGTCTTGTAGGTATAGTTCCAGTACCTTGGGTTACTGTACCCTGCCACTTACAAAGGCCTTCTATAGCCCGTAGTCTTTACCTACGGCTCATAGATGAGCCTTCGTAAGTTCTGCTACCATTTTTTGTAACATTTTTCATTTCTTTCCTGTACCAGTGTACTTATAGGTTTTTGAATGTGTGCGTTCAAGGTACTATAGCTCCAAAACCCAGACATGATAAGATACGAGCTATATGGGATTGGCTATGAGATGAGCCGACTTAGTTTGAGGCTATTAGCTCAGTGGAGGAGCATAGCGTTCGCCCAGATGAGGGCATTGAGCTTCGACAAACTTGAGCAACCACCAAACATATAGTTCCCGCCAACACATTGGCCATAGGTTCTCATTCTCCCCAGTTTGGCAAGGGAGGTAACAAATATAACATCTCAATCTAGATGACCTCTACTGGAGAGGAGTCAGGGTCCGAAGCAAAAAAGAGCGATGGCTCCAGTTTAAGAGAGGAGATAGATACTGACGCTGTAGAGTCCACCCCAGCAATACCATCTTCCCCATATGCATTAACTAGTAGATGGTGCATTCTTGGGATGCAACAAGTGTACCGATAGGATATACAACATGATGAGTGGGGTTGCCAGGGCTGTAACATATTCGAAGAGCCTCGACTTATTACTACTGGGCTTGATAGTGTCTTAGGGCTCCGAGATACCATGGCCCGGTACAGGTTGGAGTGGCTAGAGAATTTATGTGGAAGTACTCCTCGGCGATGGTTAGAGAGTTCTATGCATCATACACTGCCACCATTGGTCGCTTGACCCCAAAAAGGAAGGGGTACCTGACGCAACCCCGACTTACACAAATGATGGTTAGGGTAATCTTAATTGATATCCGAGGCTACCATCCATCAGGTTCTTTTTGGTCCCTAATACGAGGCTCTAATGTCTACTGTAGATTTTTACTACAGACTGAGCCAGACTCGAGACTAAATTTTGATGAGAGATACAGATCGTAGGGGCTCTTTGATGAGATAGATCACCGATCACATTGTAGAGCAGGGCCAAGGCCCTGAGTGGGTTTCTACATTATCGATATCCATAGAGAAGGCATCACTCAGCTTCACCGGTAAATTTTGGTGGGATGTAGTTAGATCATGGATCCGGCCGACGCATGCTTATAATACACTCACACCGAATCATGTTGTATTTGTTGCCAACATCTTGTCTAACTATGACACAGACTGGGCTAGATTGATAGCAGAACAGATTCATGAGGCGACCTGAAGAGATCCACCTCTATCTTATTTCCTTGCCTGATCTACAAACTGTGCTTAATGATGAGGGTGGATAGTATATATTAGGTGGATACTCTGATCGAGTTTCAAAGAACTCTGGATGATAGGATGATGAGAATTCAGTGATACTCCGATGAGCACAACAACTCCAGTCCGTATGCCAGAGATGTTCGCCATAATACCACCGTCCGAGCCTCAATCTTCTTCTACCACTGTTGTTCCTAATATTGAGGGGATCCCATAGACTTAGGCTAATACAGAGGGAGATCCCGCTACTACTACCACTCCTGCGTCAGGGGCAATGCCTATATCTCCCATAGGTATGGTATACGTGTCTGCGACATCTATTCAAACCATGGCGCAGAAGCTGGTCAGGACTGAGACTCAGCTAGCTCAGTTACTACAACATATCAGTCTGTAGGTTCGCCAGGACATTTCTAAGGCTAAGAAGTGCATGAGGACACACTGTGCGACCACCATCGTAGAGAGGTTGATACCAGTACATGGCCGCATAGATGTATTCGAGCGGAGAGTAGAGCAAGCCACTCTTCAACACATCCTTCTGATCTGACTGCGATGTAAATAGACATTCAAAAACTCCGAGCTATGATGAGAGCAAAAAAAACAACACCATTGGTACTCCCAGCGCCCAACCCTACTATTGAGATATTCATATATCGTTTTGCTATCGAGGAGGTACCACTCCTTGCCTCTGGGAAGATGCCTTATTTTGAGATTGATGATCCAGATGCCATGAGGTGGGAGGTGGAGTTGATAGAGATGCAACAGTTCGAGGCTGCTAGGCGGGGCTCCAATGCAGATGAGCAAGCCCGACAGGCTCGTGAGCTTGAGAGGATGAGGGGTAATGGACCCTCTAGACATGCTGCCACAGTATAGGAGACCACCAGGCAAGTTGAGGGTGGTCAGACACATCCAAAATTAAGTGCTTAGGCGCCCAAGTATGTTTTTTGAACCGTATACGTTGATATATTTATATTTTATGCGTTGAGGACATTGCAAACCTTTTTTGATGGGGTTTGGATAGTTATAGGCCTCGGTGAAGTCTGAGTAGACATGACCTATAACTGTCCCAATTTTTGAGTCCGAGGGATTTTCTTGCCTATGTTCTTTACCCAAGGACTTTTATTTTCTATTGAACCGACATGTTTAGTATGTATGAGTAGTATTAGTAGCATGTTGTACTAAATGTCTATGGCATATGCTAATTTTCGTTGAAAAATGATACCCATCAAAATTTTTGGTTAGGTAGTTTTGATAACAACCATGTGTAATCAGTGTGTGATAGTGCTTGTTCTGATAAGTGAGGTCTAATTGTGATAACAAAGCATGATCTGAGAGTCTGTAATGACAGTGTAGTTAGTGCCATGTATGTGTGAGTCCTATTGTGAAATTCTTATACTGTATTTCAATTCAAAACTTGAGTTGTTTTTTTGACTGAGACTGTCGATTAGTTGGTTAGGAAAGGATCTTAGGCCATTGTTCATACTAGTCCGCTTAACCTAAATAACCAACCAAATGCATTGTGTATCCCTTGATATGAATGTTTGAGCTTAAAGTGTACCATTTTCTTTAAAGTAATTGAAGTTGTTGAAATATAACACTTTTGATACTTAAAACTTAGAATTTTGTGTGTTCTCAAAGCGATGTTAGTAGGTTTGATGTGCTTTATGTTTGTTTTGCAAGATTACAGGGTTTGCATGATTTTTGGGCTAAGTGTGCTGAAATTGCATATTTTAAGGATCCGCAGAACCCTTTACGGGCAGGTAGAAGATTTCACGGGCCGTAGAAGAGGGTTCGTAGCAAATTCCAGTGAAGGAAATTTTTCTGAACAAGAACTCTATGAATAAACATATGTTATAAAGTTGATGTCGTACCTTGAGGATCAGAAAGTGGAGAAGTGCTGAAAGTTCAACAAACGAAACCCTCCACGATCGGTAGAATCTTATATGGCACATAGATGGGTCTCGTATAAGATCACTCCAACTTTGAAGAAGAGAAGCATAAGATCCCGATTACGGGCCGTGGAACATTATATGACTCGTAGAAGTTGTTCGTAAAGTTTGCCGACTCAATTGTCCTTTTTTTATTTGGTTTTGTATTTTAAACATTATAAATAGGTTTTAGGTTATTTTTCAAAAGAGAGGATAGAAAATCACCAACAGTTGAAGATTTTTGGATTTTTATAGTATTTTGTGTTCTTGATTCGTACTTGCGATTTCTATTGAAGAGTTAAATTTCTTGTGCTTTAATTCATTCGTGTAAGTGCTTAACTATGTTCTTATATATCATGATTTTTACATCTACACTAATCATGAGTAGCTAAATCCACAACTAGCGTTATGGGAACTATGAAAAACTAACAAAGTAAAGTCGGATAATTCGTAATTCTTGGAAACTATGTCTGAATGTATTAATTACTTCTCTTCATTTTGTATGTTTTTTAATGGTGGCTAACATTAGAAATCACCTAGTGTTACTTACCAGATAAAGGAGGCAATGGATAGGAAAAGAGAATCATTAACAAGATTCAATTGATATTTTTTCATCTAATCAACTAAACTGGATCAAGGGGAGGTTGTATTGGGACAATAGGTAAGGGTTAGTAATGTTACACTACAAAGATGGATCAAATTTTGTAGGGAAATTTACTTCTCGACTGATCAAAGGGTTAGGTTAACTTAAGTTATCATTCTGTATCTACATAATGGAAAGATTACCATTATCTGATAGTACTGAGTTAGGGAAACATGGGGAACTCATCACCCTAGTTAGCTCTTCTACTGATTTTATAACACTTGTACTAGTCTAGGTTTATTGTTATTACAATTTCAAACCCCCCTCTTTTCGGGAGATAAGTAGGTTAATTACCCTACTTTTCTTTGAATTGATTGGAAGCCTACCATATTCCCTGTGGGATCGACCCTAACCTTGGTTAGATTATATATTTTGACAACGACCGCTTTTACCTTAAAAAATAGGTGTATCTTGGGAAACATCAAGATTTTGGTGCCATTATCGGGGAATACTACTAGACTTATTTAATTCAAATAGATTGTGAGTTAATCCTTATTTTCCTATTTTTAAGTTTTAATTGTTTTTGTTTATTTCAGCGTGCAGGTGTAGTGTATGCACAACACTTGAAGTTGAGAAAATCCCTTGACTCCGTTTGACCTAGAGATCCAAAAGATGTTAAGGAGTATGATCAGGAATAACACATACAATGTTGCAAATACTGCAGTAAATGCAGCAATGAACAACAATGATGACAACAACCCACCTCCACTTGAGGATATCAATCCACCACCACAGGTTCCTCAAAACAATGAAATTAATATCGACTTGACCCTATGGCGATGGATGTCATGGGAGCTATTGTGTTTCTTCCACTACTAGCTGACACAAAGTTAGTCGTTTCAAGTGAATTGCTATAAATACTATAGAATTGCAAGTTTTTTGCGAGCCTACCTTTATAGGATCCTCATAATCATCTACATAATATTGTGTTTATTTGTAAGAGCATTATAGGCAACCAGAATCTGTCTATGGATGTTGTTCGGATCTGCATGTTCCAACTTTCTCTAATAGGTAATGCAACACTATGGTTTTCCCATAGAGTTCAATAATCACTTGGGAAGAATTGCAAAAGGCCTTTTTGGAGAGGTTCTTTCCACTATTAAAGAAGCTGAAGTTGAAGAACCAGATTAACAACTTTAAGCAGGTTCTTGGTGATTCACTCAGTACCACGTGAGAGAGATTTAAAAAGTGTTTGAGAAGTGTCCCGAACCACAAAATTATTGATGAAGCTCTAGTGGAGATCTTGTATAGAGCCTTGGACGAAAATAACCAAACTGTTATTGACACTATTATAGAAGGCTCGTTTATAGATCGCCCATTTCAAGAAGTTGCACAAAGATCGAAAGAGTGGTCAAGATGAATCATGCATGGGTGAAGAGACATAAGTCAACTACAAAAAGCTAGTTCTCCTTCAATACTAGTTTGATGCAAGGCAGGGCAAGTGAAGAGGTGATGCAAGAGCTTGCTTGTATTAATACTAATGTGGAATTGCTGATAAAGCAGAACCAACAACATATGAATGTAATATCTCATCGACCTCTACAATAATAATGTACGAGAATCCTTATTATGAGGAGGACAAGTGTTTTGTGGTAGATCAGATGACATGTTTCCATACCAGTGTCCAAGGGTCTAATGAGGACTTTTGGCGCCAAGGTCAAGGAAACCAAGGATGGTACTTTGGTAGAGATAGCACCTTCAAGACAACAATAGAGGAGACTACTATGACAGGAATAAAGGCCAGGATAGAGATGCTGATTGGGGATACAAAGATGGCTACAAGAGTAGTCCATATGTTCCACCACATAGCCGGATTCCAAGACTGACAACTCTAGAGTTAAGGAGATGTTGATCATCTACAGAAGAAGGATGATGCTCAGGATGAGACACTAAAGGGGATAAAGTCTTACATCTCCAGTATTAATCAAAAAATTGAGTCTCATTTTACTGCCATCAAGTAGCTAGAGCAACAATTCAACCATATGTCAACTCAACTCAACCAGTGCTAGAAAGGTACTCTGCCCAGTAATACAGTTCAAAATCTTAAGAATGAGGGGCAGTGTATGGTAGTGAATACATGTGGTGTCAAGTAAACCATTGATCCTTCGATGCCAATTGATGATGATAATGTTCACGAAGAGACAGTGGATAGTGTGAACACTGAGATTGGACACATTCGTGCTAAGGATGGGGCAAGTGATGCAGCACCAACATCACAGATGTTGAAACCCATTCCTAGATCTCCTTCTCCCTTCCCTCAAAGACTCAAGAAGAAGGAGAAGGATTTAAGCACTTCCTCTCCATCAATATCCCTCTGATTGAAGCATTGGAGAAGATGCCCTGATACACGAAGTTCATGAAGAAATTGGTCACAAAGAAGCGTATTATAAGTCAGGAGCTCTCTCAAGATCTCCAGCATTGCAATGAGATATCTACAAGGTCCTTGGTGCAGAAGCGAGAAGATCCCGGAGCATTCCCCATTCCCCATTCCCAACACCATTGGAGATGTCGAGTTTGCAAGGGCACTATGTGATCTAGGTGCTAGTATAAATCTGATGTCCCTTGCAGTTTTTAGGAAGCAAGGCCTGGGAACCTCTACCTCTGCAAATATGCGGTTGTTGATGGGTGACAAGAATGTTAAGAAGTCTGTGGGGATATTGTATGACATTTTTGTCAAAGTTGTGAAATTTATTTTCCTTGCAAACTTTGTGATCCTAGATTGCGAGGTCAACTTTGAAGTTTCAATCACCTTAGAAAGGCCTTTCCTAGTCACTGGGCAAGCTCTGGTGGATATGGAATCAAGCCAACTCAAGTTTTGAGTGAAAGATGAAGAAGCCATCTTCAATATCTGGCAGTCAATGAAGTGTCCAGATGAACTGAAGATGGAGGTTTGGGCCATTGATGAAGTCTGAGTAATCAAGTGATCCAAGTCGTGCCGCGACAATAAGTCAGGCTCTACTTGGGAGGCAACGTAAGATACTTTGTAATAGTGGTCGTTTTTGTTTTGTTTTTAGTTTTAGACTAGTAGGTAGTTTAATTTTTGCATTGTTATTGTAATTTACGGACATTGGACGAGTGGCATATAGGGTAACAGTGTATTTTGAGAAGCTTATGCAGGTACCGGACCAAGTAAGCCATCTTGAGTTGAGAAGGAAACAACGATGATTCTATGACTGGTTCTATGGGCCTTATGACATAATATGACCTGTACATCACCTCATAGAAAATTACAGTGAATAAACTTATGCGCACTCTAGTCCACGAGCCAACTTTACGACCCATAGAAATAACTACAGGCCGTGAATGGGGCTCGTGGACTCTAGGTAAGTTTTTCTACTTTTGGCTAAGGCTAGGATTTTGACCATGTATGAGACCAATGTTTGCAAGTCGTAGAATCATCTACAACCTATAATCGGGGTCTCATATGGTCAAGGTCCAGTAAGTCAAGGCCGACCCAGTCAAATTATAAAATGGGGTCAAATAAATTTTGATCCCAAATTTCGAATAAATTTTCAAAACACCCTGACTCCTTTCCCAAACCTAATCGGTCCGACCATCATACTATGACCACCATCTCTATTTTCTGGCAAGTGTTTTGGCAACCTCAGGAACCTAGGGTTTCTACCCTCGTTCGAATCCTCCTTTAAGTTTAACTTAATTTTTCACAATTTTGGTAAATTCCCAGCTTTAAAACCTTTGAACTATCAATATTAATGTTAAGATTGGTTTAAATATTAATGGGTATGGTGTTCGTACTTTGATAAATGCAAATTGAGTGTTGCTTGTGCATGATTTTTGTGTTTAAATATTAAATCAAAATTTTGCTCATGTTTATAAGTAGAGTTGATAGACAAAAAATGATTTGGTGGTGATGTTGTATTTGAATGCTATCTTGAAAAACCTTATCATCATATGTTGTTCGAATTGAATAATAAAATTGTTAAATAACGTGTGATTGCATGGTGGGTTAAAATGTAGGCATACAAATGTTGTCAGATTGTTAAATAAATATGCAAAATGAAATGCAAGGGGTTATATGTGATCATTGCATATAGGATGTTGGGTATTTGTTGAAATTTTGTGTGTGGGAGGGGGACCATGTGTGCTTGGGATGAAATGCTGTTAAAATTTTTAAATGGTTGTTTTTGTAACCCGTTTGATGAACTTGAAAATCTAAGTTTTTGGTAAAATCACTCTATGAGGTTCTTGTATGGCTCGTGGAACATTCCAAGAATTGTAGTTGCCCCTTGTAAGAAATTCAAATACTTGAAAATTATGGGATCTTATCAGAGGAGACCTTCTACGATCCATAGATCAATCTATGACTCGTAGATAGGTCTTGTACGGGTCTGCCTGCATAAACCAAGTACTGAAGTGTCATCTATGACCCAAATTCACGACTCGTAAAAGATTTTACGAGTCATAGCTAGTGTTGTAATCCATTCTAGTAACTTAATTTTATGGACTCTATTTTTATGATGTCCTTCTATGACCATAGTGCTCACTACGACCCATAAAAGAGCCCTCGTAGACCTCTGTATGCCAGTTCAATTATGGTTTAGACTTTCATTTCTTGACCTGTAAGGCTAATTCTGGTTGTTACATGTGTATTTTAGGTACTATGGCATTAAAAAGGCTAGGAAAGAGGAGATTAGAGCCATGTAGGAGAAGTTGCGTGATGAGCTTGCGAACTCTGATGCCGCTCCTGAGACCAGTGGTTCGCTAGAGGAGCTTGGTATCTATCTAGATATGGGCGTTGAGGTTCATCAGACACGGGTTACCTCTAGATAGGCTGGTCAAACCTAAAGCCAGACGATTGTGGTCCGTCTTCCCTAGTCTGACGAGGGAGGCGACAGGGCCAATAGCTCTATATAATGACCTTGTCTTAGGGAGGGTCTGAGTCAGAATCTTAGGAGCGGTCAGACTCTGGTTTTACATCAGCCCCTCGAGTACCACCCCCACCTCCGGATGCTCGATTTAGTCGGTGGTGCATCAAGGGCATGCATGCCATATACTCAGAGGATGCACAGATGAATGAGCGTGGCCGACCAACTCATTTTTATTTTTGAGAAGCCCCGAGTCATTACCTCTGGACTCGATAGTGTCCTAGGCCTCCAGGACACCATTTCCAGATACAGGCTCCAGTGGCTGGCAGAGTCATCGAGAAAGTACTCCCCGACCATGGTTCTTGAGTTCTTCGCATCCTATTCCACTATAGTTCTCAACATCTTCCCAAGGAGAAGAATCTCCTCACCCAACCTCGGCCAACACATATTAGAGTGAGGGGTCATCGGGTAGATATTTCTGGGACTACTATCCGTCACATGCTTTTCGGGCCATAGTTCCCTGCCCCCAGGTCTATAATAGAGTTTAATAGAAGAATGGGGTAAACTAGGGACACAACCCTGATGAGAGACCTAATAATCAGAGTCGGTTTATGAGATGGGTTGCCAAGAAAATTGTAGAGCAGGGCCAAGACCCTGAGTGGATAACTATATCTGTGGAGCCTATTGTGAAGGCCTCACTCAGCTTCATCACCAAATTTTGGTGGGCTGTCATTAGATCATGGATCCGACCTACACTTGCAAATAATACATTGATACCAGACCATGCTATTTTGGTTGCTAACATCTTAGCTGACTATGTGATCGATTGGGCCCTGCTAAATCCTAAGCAGATAAATTAGTCGGCCTTGAATAGGTCCATCTTCATCCCCTTCTCGTGCCTTATTTACAAACTATGTTTAGAGATTATTCATCATGAGGACTCCATTAGAGAGGTTCAAAGGACGCTGGATGCCAGCCTGATAAAGGTTGATGATAATCTGAAGGCACTTCGGTGGGCACTATGGCTACCAGTTCATGTGCATGAGATGTTTGCCACGGCGCCACAATTTGAGCCTCCTTCTACCACCACCACTACTGCTCCCGTTACTGAGGGGCCCCCACAGCCAGGGATTGATGCAGAGAGGGGGCCCACTACTATCATTCCAGCCCCAGAGACCGTGCCTACTCAGATAACACCCGTTGGCATGGTATTTATGTCAGCGGTATCTATACAGGCCATGGCACATAGATAGGCCCCACTGAGTCTCTGTTGACTCAATTACTTCCGTAGATTAGACCTTGGGTCCGCCAGGTTGTTGCATAGACTGAGGCCGGCATGCGGACATTCGTGGAGACTACTATCCAAGCTAGACTTATGCTTGTGGACAACCACATTGATACATTTTAGAGACGAGTACAACAGAGCCTCAACATAACAAAACCTATTGATATGACAACCATTTAGACAGAGATCCAACAACTCTAGGCCTAGATGAGAGAAACCTTTGTTGTACCTATCGAGGTTTCACAGATTGACCCTTTTAAGGTGGTGGTAGATATTTTTGCTCCAGAGAAGACACCATTATCTTCCCTCGGGAAGAGGCCCTACACAGGTGACCCAGATACTATAAGATTAAAGGTGGGGATGACAAAGGAACAAGAGTTTGAGCTTTCCAGAATGTGCTCAATGTAGGATGAGAAGATGAGGTGAGCTCGTGAGCTAGAGAGAGTGAGTGGTGTTGGACCCTCTAGATATGCTCTCACAGTTGGGGATTCCACCAGGCAGGTTGAGGGTGGACAATCTCAGTCAGAGAGAGGCGCTTAGGCGCCTAGGTATGATTTTTCTTACCCTTGCTTTTTATTTTCATAGTTTGTTTGCATTAGAGACAATGCACATATTTTTCAATGGGGTGTGGGTAGTTACATATCTTAGTGAAGTCTGAGTAGCAATGACCTATAATTATCCTAATTTTTGAATCCAAAGAATTTTCTTGCCTGTGTTCTTTTTTCTCGAGGACATTTAATTTCTATTGAACTGGCATGTTTAGGATGTATAGATTGTATTAGTAACATATAGTACTGATATCTATGGCATGCTGTTTGTTTTTTGTGAAAAATGATACTCACGAGAAATTTTTTGTTGATAGTTAATCTTGATAGCAACCATGCATGTTTGATTGTTTGGCAGTGCTTGTTCTGATAAGTGAGGTGTACTTCTGATATAAAAGCATGACATAAGAGTCTAAGTTAATAATGTAATTAGTGCCATGTGTCTAACCTTATTTGCATGATCCTCATATTGTTTTTCAATTCAGAACTTGCTCTGTTTCTCTGACTTAGACTGTAGGCCAATTAGTTAGGAAAAGATCTTAGACCATTGCTAATATTAGTCCACTTAGCCTAAATAACCATCCAAATGCTTGATGTATCCCTTGATCTGAATATTTGAGCCATGCTTATACCCTTTTTCTCTATAAACACCTAAGTTACCAAGCCTTGTTGATTTTGAAATCCTAAAATTGGTTTGGTTCTTCCTTGAACATTATGTACCTTGATTGATGTAAAAAGCCTAAGTTAAGGGTGGTACCAAAAGTGGCCCTGGTTCGTAGGTTAGATATTGTGCACCTCAACTCAGGCAAAAAGCCTAAGTTGAGGGTGGCTAGTGTAAGGGAGATCAAAATAAATAGGGTGGAAGATAGTAATACACAAAAAAGGAAAAAATGTGATACGGGTGCCAAAAAAGATGAAAAGATGCCTTAACAATGAGCTAAGAAATGAAAGAATATGAAAAATAAAAAGGCAATGAGCTAAGAACCAAAATAAGACACCCAGAAATGCTTGAAATAGGAAAAAGAGAGAATGGGTTGAAAATACTAGAGTTGGTAGGGAAAAAGTACGCAGTATCAAGGAGGGCCTTTAGTCACTATGTTCCTAAAACATCATACCAAATCCCCTTGAGCCTATATTACAAGCCAAGAAAGTCCTATAGTGATCTTAATCCAAATAGTCGACCGTTATAGTCATAAGTATAGGAGCAAGCACATGGTATTGAACATAGTATTTGAATATCTATCGTGAGAGTTAGTTACTTTTGTTTAGTCCCAAGCATTGAATTTGAAAATACTATTATGAGTGGGGTATGAGACTTTTTTGTGTGAGGGTACTTGCGTTACACTGTTGATTTTAGGCTAGTAAGTAATTGTTGCTTATCTGTGGTTTCCTTGGTTGTCATAGTTGCAGTGTCATATGTATTGATTTGAATTGGTTTATTTGATGGGTATCTGATATGTATTGCTGACTTGGTGTGGATGTCTGAGCTTGATTGTAAGATAATATATGCCATTAGACCGAAGCCTGTGTGTTTCCATACTGCTTATGTAGATTCAGTCTATCGCTTGAGGACAAGAAACAATTTTAAGTTGAGGGTGTTTATGTGCTATCAAAATATAACACTTTTGATGCTTAAAACTTAGGATTTTGTGTGTTCTCAAATCGTTGTTAGTAGGTTTGATGTGTTTTTATGTTTGTTTTGCAGGATTATAGGGTTGACATGATTTCTAGGCTAAGTGTGATGAAATTGAAGATTTTAAGGATCCACAAAACCCTTTACGGGTCGTGAAAGATTTCACAGGCCATAGAAGAGGGTTGGTAGCGAATTTTAGTGAAGGTAAATTTTTTGAACTAGAACTTTACCAACACGCATATGAGTCATAAAGTGTTCCATGAGTTGTAGAGTTGATGTCGTACCCTGAGGATCCGAAAGTGGAGAAGTACTGAAAGTTTATCAGAAAAAACCCTCCGTTGGCCCTAGAATCTTATACGACCCATATATGGGTCTCTTAGAATACCACTCCAGCTTTGAAGAAGAGAAACACAAAACCCTTATTATGGGTTGTGGAACATTATACGACCCGTATAAGTTGCTCATAAAGCTTGCCGATTCAATTTTCCTATTTTGATTTGATTTTATATTTTAAATATTATAAATAGGTTTTTAGGTTATTTTTCGAGAGAGAGGACAAAGAATTACTAGTAGTTACAGATTTTAGAATTTTTACAATATTTTGTGTTCTTGATTTGTACTTACAATTTCTATTGAAGAGTTGGATTTCATGTGCTTAAATTCATTCATGTAAGTGCTTAATTATGTTATTATATATCATGATTCTTGCATCTACATTGATCATGAGTAGTTAAATTCCACAATTAGGGTTGTGAGAACTATGAAGAACTAACAAAGTATAACCAAATAATTCGTAATTCTTGGAAAGTATGTATAAATGTATTAATTAATTCTTTTTATTTTGTATGCTTTTTAATGGTGGCCAACATTAAAACTCACCTAGTATTGCTTACCAGATCAAGGAGGTAATGAATAGGAGAAAAGAATAATTAACAAGATTCGATTGATAATTTCTCATTTAATCAACCAAACTAGATCAAGGGGAGGCTGTACTGGGACAATAGGTAAGGATTAGTAATGTCACTCTGTGGAGATGAATCAAATCCCGTAGTGAAATTTACCTCTCCGCTGGATCAAAGGGTTAGGTAAACTTAACTTACTGTTCTGCATCTACAAACTAAAAAGATTACAATTATCTGGTAATACTAACTTAGAAAACATGGGGAATACATCACCCTAGTTAGCTCTTCTACCGATTTCATAACACTTGTACTAGTATAGGTTTACTTTTATTGCAATTTCAAATCCTCCTCTTTTTGGGAGATAAATAGGTTAATTATGCCATTTTACTTTGACTTGATTGGAAGTCTACCACATTTCCTGTAGGTTCTACCTTAACCTTGGTTATGTTATATATCTTGACTACAACCGCTTTTACCTTCAAAAGGAGGTATAGCTTGGGTGACATCAATAACTAAGCCTTGTTGAACGTGAAATCCTGAAATTTGCTCTGGTCCTTCCTTGAACATTGTGTACCTTGACTAAGGCAAAAATCTTAAGTTGAGGGTGACTATTAAAAATGATCCTGGTTCGTAGATTGAATATTGTGCACCTCAACTTAGGCCAAAAGCCTAAGTTGAGGGTGGCTGGTGTAAGAAAAATCATAACAAATAGGGTGGGAACTAGTGATACGTCAAAAAGGGAGAAAAATATGTTGTGGGGTGGAAGAAAAATAAATAGATGCCTAAATGATAAGCTAAAAAAAATATATGGTATTTAGCACTGTGTTTGAATATCTGTTATGAAAGTGAGTGATTTTGTTTAGTTCCAAGTATTTAATCTTAAAATACTATCATGAATGGTACGTGGGACTTCTTTCGTGTGAGGGTGATTGCATTACACTGTTAATTCTAGGCTATTTTTAGTGACTGTTGCTTATCTGTAATTACCTTGCTTGTCATAGTTGCACTATCACATGTATTGATCTTCATTTGTTTGTTTGATGACTATTTGATATACGTTGATGTGTTGGTTTAGGTATCTGAGCTTGATTATGAGATTATGTATGTTATTTGACTGAGGTTTGTGTGTTACTGTATTGCTTATGTAGATTGAGTCCATCGCTTGAGGACAAGCAACAGTTTTAAGTTGAGGGCGTTGATATGCTGTCAAAATACAACACTTTTGATGCTCAAATCTTGGAATTTTCTATGTTCTCAAAGCGATATTTGTGTGTTTGATGTGTTTTTATGTTTATTTTGTAGAATTACAGAGGTCGCATAATTTTATGACGTTTGTAGAATTATAGCTTTTTTGGTGAAGTATGAGACACTCTATAGGTCGTGGATACTTCCACGAGCCGTAGAGTGCTGTTGTGGCCAAGATCTAGTAAAGGGCCTATTTTCAGATGTTTAGTCCATAATTGTGCAGAGTTGTAGAAAGTTACCTGAGTGGTGGATTGGGATTAGTGCCTTGAGGATCATAATTGTAGGATTTTAAGAAAAGTGCTCATACAAAGCCCTATATGGGCCATAAGTCTAAACACGACTCGTAGGAATGTCTCATAGAAGTGATGAGCAATTTTGAAGGATGAAGTGTATGAAGCCCTGGTATGGGCCGTAGAACATTGTACGACACGTAACCTTGTCCGTAAAACCTGCTTACTCAATTTTCTACTTCATTTTGAATTTTGTTTTGATTTAGTATAAATAGGTATTTAGGTTTATTTTATGCAAGAAGAGAGAGAATGACAAAATTACTTAAAATACCTGGAGAACTTCTAGTTTTTAAAATTTTTACCTCGTGATTTCTTGTGAAGAACTTTGGATTTTTTGTTCTTAATTTTATCATTGTAAGTGATTTAATTATGCTATTCCTTAACATGATTTCTTCATCTACAATGATCATGCATATCGAAATCAACAACTAGGGTTGTGGGAACCATGAAGGACTGACAAGGTAAAATCCAGATAATATGTAATCATTGGAAAATATGCATGCATATAGTAGTTATTTCCTTCGCTATGAATGTTTTTTAATGAATGGCCTACGTTAGAACCTGCCCTTATTCTTATCGACTGGATCAAGGTGGTAAGAAGTAGGAAAAGGGAGTAGTTAAAAAGATTCGAAACCCAATTTCTCATCTAATAAACCGAACTGGATCAAGGGGTGGTTGTACTGGAATAATAGGTAAGGTTTAGTAATATCACACTGTGGGGATGGATCAAATCACTTAGCAAAAATTGCCTCTCACCTGAATTAGAGGGTTTGGTGAACTTAACTTACCATTCTGCATGCTACATATTGGAAAATGTTACAATTATCTGGATATACCTAGTTAGGGAACCATGGGGGACACAATACCTTAGTTACTTTTCTACTGATATCACAACACACACTTCTAGTTTAGATTTATTTACTTTAATTACAAAATCCTTTTTTTGGAGATAAGTAGGTTAATTCACTCAATTTGCTGAAAATTACTCCGAGTTTATCATATTCTCGGTGGGATCGACTCTAACCTCGGTTAGGTTATATAACTTGACAGTGACCACTTAAACCTTCAAAAAGGAGGTATCGCTTGGGCAACATTACTCTAGCAAAAGTTTTGTTAAATCAAGAATTAGAGGGGGACAAGGAATCTAAGGAGATAGTCAATGTGCTAGACAATCCAAATGACAACATGCTGAGGAAAATAGTGGAGGCTTTGGATAAAGTGTTGGGTCTACCACCTAAAACTTCCATAGATGAGGCTCCCAAGCTGGAACTTAAGCCGCTCCCACCCCACCCCAAATATGTTTTTCTTGGAGTGAATAATACTTTACCTATAATCTTGTCTTCTTTTTTTGTGCAACATAGGTTAAAATGGCTATAGCAATGCTGAAAAATCAAAAAAAGGCCATGGACTAGCAAATGACAGATCTTCTGGTATAAGCCCTGACCTTTGTATGCACAGGATCTTAATGGAAGAAGGACACAAACAGGTAGCCTCATCACAACGTAGGCTAAATTTGGTGATAAAAGAGGTGGTGAAAAAAGAAATCATCAAGTGGTTGGATACTAGGATCATCTACCCAATATTAGATAGCAAGTGGGTGAGCCCAATATAGTAACTATAACACCTCTCAAAATGCCTTTGAATGATGTTATGAAAGATGCTTTGCATAACGTATCATCCATATTCTTTTTGACAAATTCGAGGCCAGATTTTTATTCAGAAGGTAAAATTGTGTGGGAAAATGGTCTCCTTTGATTTTTAGATCCATTATATCAAAAAATAAATTTTTGTAGAATTTTGCATTTCCATAAGAGTTCGCAACTTCTTCGCGTCACAGAGAGAGTTTATTTTAGCAAAAAATTGACCTAAACTCATTCTTGGGTCAAAATAGGAGAAAATAGAACTTTGCGTGAAAATGACCTACGCGAGTATGTTCGCGTCACGCCCCTGGTTCATCATAGTACAAAATTTTTCAAACAATTCCAGCTTCAAGTGAGATAATTTGAAACTCATTTCTAACTGACCTAGAATGAATTTGAAAGGTTTTTATGACCAAAAACCACTCTATAAATAACCTTTAACCCCCCAAATTGACCCCATTATTCATCAATTCACTTACTACAAAAATTCTCTCTCTAAAACTACTCTTAAAAGGTTTTTTCTTCAACAAGAAAAGGATTTCTATTGAAGATCAACTTAAGTTCTCTACTTTCTCTTCAAATTCCAAGACAATTCCTTAAGGTATGTGAGTTTCAACCACTAAATCCTTTCTTCTATGGTGATCCTTCTAAACTCTCAATTTCTACCTAATTTTAATTATGTAAATTATATGAGTCTTCTCTACTTCTACTCAATTTTTTCAATTATGATGGAGACTATGTCTATTGATCAATCCTAATTCATACCAATTACATGAAAAATGATGATTTTTTCAAGAATGATCTCAAACATATGATGATTAAGGATTTTTTTTGAAATTGATGTGGGTTCCTTTACAAATGACTCAATGTAATTTCAATTGCATGATTCCTACATGATTTTTAACTAATTGTATTATTTTAGCTCAATTGCTTATGAATTCACATATGACCCTAATTTTCCTATGTTATAACTATGATCTTATGACTATGATTCTAAGTATGAAAGCATGGTTTCATGATGATGATTTTATGATCATGATGATGAGGGCGACTTATGACCCTAATGTTTATGAAATGATGCTAAGATGGGGAATATACCTACACTATATGGAAAGTTATGTAGATGGACTATTCCTATGATGTGTTTTCATGAGGTCATGCTACCTATCCTATAAAATATGAAAGTATGATGTCTAAACTATGATGATGTATATATATAATACATGATTATGTATTTCATAAGGTATGACTAGCACCGAGAGGACGTTGGTAGATTCTATATTCTCATAACTACGTGCCACCGTTGGATGATGTTGATGTTTATATGCCTAGATGGTTTTCTAATAGATCCATATAGCTTTTTAATGTGACACTCACTGTGCTAGGATAGATCTTAAAAAGGTGGGGTTAAAATGATGGATTCTTACCATGTGAGGATAGAGCCTATAGTGTGAGGATCTAGTCTACCTTGGCAAAGTAGACTCCTCTTTCGCTCGTTGTAGAGGGAACATCGGGATTTCATGTAATAGTCCATAATAGTCTTAATATTATTTATGGTCTTATTCTCACATATATATTTCTACTAGGATATGAATGTTTTATCGTGCTTCCACACATGATTTTTAAAGGTGTGTTGATCAGGCATATCTTGTCCTTATTCTATTCTTATGCCTATGCATATTTCTATTATGTACGATGTTCTTTGATGCATTACATACTTACATACTTAGTACATTCCAATGTACTGACACATACTCTTACCTACATTATATCACCATGTAAGGGCAAATGACAATTTTATTCCTCACTTTTGTGTCTAGCTTTTGGTGTTGCTGTTGAAGACTTGGTGAGTTCCCATATCCGGGGAAAAACCTTTATGTTATTGATTATATTGATGTTTTAAGACTTTTTGTATTTTCTAATCTTGAGGCTGAGCTAGTAAAGCTATGTTCTAGTCCCCGCCAAGGTCAAGTATGTAGAGGTATGTGCTGGACTAAGAATGTTGTAATTTTTCCTAAAGGGAAACATTTGACTCTTATGATTCTATGTTCCGATTGATTTCTCTTATGATTGCTTATTTATTTTATGTATTCTTATGATATGAACAAGAGGCTTAGATGGGGTGCCTTTGGGTGTCATATTCGCCGTGTCATGACTAGTCCCTAGGTTTGGATCGTGACAAACTTGGTATCAGAGCACAAGGTTTCAAAGCATCCTAGGGAGTCTACCATGCCACTTCTAGTAGAGTTTTATTCATAGGTGTGAAACATGCCACATCCATGAAAAGAAGGCTATGAGATGTTTAAGAAATCTTAACTTTTTTAAGATCTATATCGTGCCTTCAAGATTCTTTCCCTCTAATACTTGTCCTTTGAAATTTTCAGAGAATGACTCTACGACATAAACCATTTTCTAAAGGAGTCAATACTAATAGGGAGTTAACCCCTCCGGCTTCCCAAGTTCCTCAAGCTGATCAAGTGACTAATGAGGAGTTTAGGGCCTCTTTCATTATGTTGGCCTAAGTTGTTGCTTCTCCAAAGAGTCCTACCCTGACTTCTAGGGTAAGAGATTTTACTAGAATGAATCCCTTGGACTTTTATAGTTCCAAGGTAGGTGACGACCCACAAGAGTTTGTTGATGAGGTCTATAAAATTGTAGAGATTATGGGGGCATCATCCAAGGAGAAGGCATAGTTGGAGGCTTACCAACTTAAAGTAGTTGTTCAAGTTTGGTTTACACAATAGAAATATGAGATGAGTATTGAGAAAAAGGCCTATTAATTGGGAGGTCTTTAAGGCTACTTTTCTTGATCACTTCTTTCCTATTAAATTAAGGGAAGAAAAGTGGTGGAGTTTATGAATTTGAAACAAGTACCTATGAGTGTGAGGGAGTATACTCTCAAGTTCACAAAGTTGTCTAAGTATGCTCCTTCTCTTATAGAAGATCCTAGAGCCCGCATGAACACGTTTATTTTTGGTATGTTTGATTTGGTTAAGATGGAATGTAAGAAAGAAATACTTTTTAGAGAGATGGGTATTTTTTGTCTTATGACTCATGCCGAATAAATAGAGAGTGAAAACCTCCAAAGGATGAGGATAAGAGAGTCCAAGAGGGCTCATTTTGATGGTGGATATTCGTATGATAAAACTGGTGATGGCCGTTTCCAATAAGGCCAAGGGTCATTTAAGGGTGCTAACCAAGGGTTTAGGGTGTCTACCCCTAAGGTATAAGGTGATGTTGCTAAGGGTGGTGCTATTCCTCCTAGGTGTCCTAAGTTTGGGAAGAACTATGGAGGTGATAACTTGAAAGGTATTATGCTTGTTTTGGATGTGGGAATATGGGTACAAGATTTTTGATAGTCCTGATGTTGCTACTAAAGGGAAGGAAGGGCATCCCCTTGGTCAAGTGGCTCCTAACGGTCAAGCGTAACAATATGCCCAAGCTCAAAGAGGTGCACCCCGTGGCAACCTATTCTATGCATTTCATGCAAGGCAAGAAGTGAAAGAGTCTCCAGATATGGTTACAAGTACGTTAAGGATCTTTGATTTTGATACATATGCTTTACTTAACCCCGGTGTAAATATGTCTTTCATTACTTCTTATCTTTCCAGAAAGTTTAATGTTTCTCCTAATGTCTTAAAAGAGCCATATTCGGTCTATACTCCGATTGGTGAGTTCATTTTATCCAAGAAAGTCTATAGAAATTGTCCCATCTTGGTATTGCATAAGGTCTTCTCATGTGATCTTGTCGAACAATTTTGATGTTTTTCTTGTTATGGATTAATTGCATGCATCATATTCGTTTATTGATTGTAGAACCCGTAGGGTCAAATTCCAAGTTCCTGATGAGCCCATTTTTGAATGGAAGGAAACCAATTCACTGTTCTAGGGTAGGTTCATATCCTATATGAAGGCTAGGAAAATGATTTCTAAGGGATGCATTTATCATGTTGTTGGGTTAGGGATTTGGAGTCCAAAGTTTCTACTCTTGATTCGGTTCCTATAGTTAATGAATTCTTTAATGTTTTTTTTGATGAGTTGTCTAGTATTCCTCCCAAAAGAGAAATTAACTTTGGCATTGATCTTCTACTCGATACTCAATCTATTTTTATACCTCTATATCAAATGGCCCAAGAGAAGTCGAAGGAATTAAAGGAACAATTGACAGATTTGCTAGACAAGGGGTTTATAAGGCCTAGTATGTCTCTATGGGGTGCTTCCGTATTGTTTGTAAAGAAGAAGGATGGTTTACTTTGGATGTGTGTAGATTATCGACAATTAAATAAGATGACTATTAAAAACAAGTATCCACTTTCAAGGATTAATTATTTATTTGACCAAATATGAGGTACTAGTTATTTCTTCAAAATTAATCTTCGGTCTGAGTAATTTGAGGGTGAAGGAAAGTGATATTCCTAAGATGACATTTTGGACAATGTATGAGCATTTGAGTTCTTGGTTATGTCATTTAGGTTGGCATATGCCCTCGCTATCTTTATGGATTTGATGAATCAAATTCTCAAGCCTTATCTAGGCATGTTTATGGTGGTGTTCATTGATGATATATTAATTTACTCCTGGAGTAAAGAGGAACATATGGTCCACTTGAGGATTATATTGCAAACTTTAAGAGATAAGCAATTATTTTCAAAATTTAGAAAGTGTGAATTTTGGTTGAGAAAGGTGGAATTCCTTGATCACATTATGTCTGGTGATGGTGTTATGGTTGATACAAAGAAAATAGAGGTGGTAAAGAATTGGCTTAGACCATTATCTCCTTTGGATATTAGGAGTTTATTACGTTTGGCTGGATACTATTAAAGATTTGTTAAAGGATTCTCCTTTATTGCATTACGTTTGACTAGGTTGACCCAAAAGAAGGTGAAATTCTAATAGTCGGATGAATGTGAAAATTTTTTTCAAACTTTGAAGGATCATCTTACCTCAGCCCTTATCTTGACATTACCAAAATGTTCAGATGGACTTGTTGTTTATTGTGATACTTCATTTGTGGGACTAGGTTGTATATTGATGCAACATGACAAGGTCATTGTCTATGCTTCAAGAAAATTGAAGATTCATGAAAGAAACTATCCGACCTATGATCTTGAATTGGTGGTGATTGTATTTACATTGAAAATATGACATCACTATCTTTATGGGGTACATGTTGATATATTTACCGATGATAAGATCTTACAATATATATTTATCCAAAGAGACTTGAACCTTAGTCAAATGAAATGGCTAGAATTGATTAAGGACTATGATATGCGTGTATTATATCATCCAGGTAAGGCAAATATTGTGGTTGAGGCTCTTAGTAGGGTGTCTATGGGGAAGTGTGGAGAATGAAAGAAAGGAGTTGGTAAAAGATATACACTGATTGGTCTGATTGGGTGTAAGCTTGAGCAATTCACATGTAACAATCCGGAATTTTGAAAACTTTGTAAAGATGGTTAACTTTGATTTTGAACTTATTTTGGTTGGTTAATGATCTCCATGAGTCTCTCTTAAGTTGCCAAGATCAAAGAAATCACATTGATTGAGTTTTACATGTGAACCATTGAGAGGGTCGACTTTAATAGGTCATAAATCTTAGCACAAGGATAACTGGGTGGTTCATAACCTATCAAATTGAATCTCTTTGAGTTAGATTTCTAATGCACTTGGTTTCACTTGATTTGGAGTCTGGATGAAGAAGTTATGACCTTTTTAGTGGGACTACCTGTGCAAGGTTTCTTTTCTGGAAATTTGGCTAAGGCTTGGCACCACGGGACCCCTCACGGGCCATGTGCCACTAGATGGTCCGTGAAGAGGCCCGTCTGGCCTCTCACGAGCCATGGTAAGGTGTTTTGTGATGGGCTTGACTTAAGGATTGGTTCTATGTATAAGGTTAGCATTCTGGAATTCACGTCAACAAATAATAAGCCTTCAGGGGTCGTGTGACACTTGATGGTCCATGTGGCTTGCCGTGGGAGTGAGGAAAGCCAAGGATTTTGGCCTAGTGAGGACCCACAGACCAGTTCACGATCCGTGTGAGGCCTCACGACCCTGTGTGGCCTTTCGTATGGTCATGGAATTAAAATATTTTCTAAGTATCGAATTACCATCTTGGACCTTCATTTGTGGAATATTTTCTAAGTGCACCTAGACGGGAGGGTACATGACCTGTGTGCCACCATACAGTCCATGGGGTGGGCCATGAGTCACCCTTGGAAACATTTTTCTATCCGTTTAATTAATGGTTTAATTATAATTTTGGTATTTTGCTAAGGTCGTTTTAGTCTTCTAAGCCCTCTTAAATCTCTGAATTAGCCTATACACCTTCATCCTATTCAAATTCATTCAACACTTAGAATTATATTCAAACTCTCTCTTCTAAAAGCTCTCTTTCAAGTGTGGGTTAAAGGTTCAAGTTGGAATCCAAGGAAGTCTTCTTCTTCGATCATTCTTCTCCTTAAAGCTTCTAGTTACTCAAGGTATGTGGGATTGATTTATGGTTCATCTTTCAACCATAAAGACCCCAAAAATCTTTTACACTTGATTTTATGAAATTTAAGTTTACTTTAAATATGTGGCTTTAAATTTATTGTTAATTTGATTAAATTGAAGTATGGACTGTACTTATTTGATGATTTTAAAGTGATTTAAGTTCAATTATTATGGATTGCATTGAGATTATGAAGATTCAATTATGCACGTCCCTTTAAGTCTTCAATTCAAGCATGGGTAGTATGAATTATGTTTAAATTATGAATTTAATTAAGATTTAAAAATAAATCTATTTTATTATGATGATTTAAATGTTGATCTCCATTACCCATGTTATTCATTCATCATTCATGCATTTGCATTCATGAACATGGATTTTATGAAGCTTTTGATGTGGGCTAAGTTCCAATGATGTTTATGACTATGTTTTCAAGCAAAGTATGGATTATGACAAAAATATGATCATATAATGTCTATGATAAAGATCTTTGAGCAAATGATGAATGTTTACACCATATGTATATGTTTAAAGGAGCATAGGATTGAGATTGGAGGCGGGGTGGACTATCTCCAAGGGTCCATACTCTTTTCTCATACCTATGTTATGAATGGATCTATTCCTATGCATGAAAGTATGACATGAAGAATGATTTGACTTTTTAGTCACATATGCATGAAAGTAAAGAAAGTGGTTTTGGATTTTAAGCCCAATTATGCATGGTTATGATTTCAAAATACTTATCCTCTTTTCAAAGCATATATATGTATAAGTATATGTATTCTTTTGGTATGATGATTTAGCACCGAGGGATTGGAGGTGGGGTGGACTATCTCCAAGGGTCCATACTCCTTTCTATCAAACTATGTGCCAAAAATAGGTGCATGTTTATGCCTCATATGAGATGATTATGTTATGAATGGATCTACCTTTGGCAAGTAGGTCACCTCTTTATCCGTTGTGAAGTAGACGATGGAGTTCCAAGTTATAGCTCACTTGGTCTTATATCGGTTGAGGTCCCATCCCCATTATGTTTATATGACTAAGCATTCATGCATCATGGACTTCATGGCATATTGATATCATATTTTTTCCTATATTCTTCTTTCTATATTTATGCCCTTATCATCTAACATTGGTTTGTAGGTTGTTCATGGCATATGCATTGCATGCCCGTATACTTAGTATATTCAAACGTACTAACATATACTTTTTTTCCTACATGATCTAACCATGTAGGGACCGGAGACTACATCTATCTACCTCTTAATGGTTAGCTTGGATATTTGAGTATCATTTGTGTTGAGTCCTATGTTCTAAGGACAATACCCACCATCTATCTAGCTCTTATATTATATTGATTACATCTTTACTTTGAGGGTGAGCCCGGGACATGTCTTGGCCCCCACCCTATTCTAGACTAAAGGCATTGTTGGACACTATAGAGTTCTTTGTATGAGTATGTTATGTGTATGCTTGAGATGCTATGGTTAAGTATTATGTATGGATATGACAATTATGCTTATGTTATCATGATATGTTTAATGAGAATGTTCTTATATGGAAAGTCCTAAGCCCCTTCTTGTCCCCATAGCGTGAGTCATACTTACCCACCCATTAGAACATATTTGTTATGTGCTATGTGACTCATGAAAATTCTTTCCCCTATGACATTCCCATACCTTGAGTCCAAAGTCACATAATCCCTTAGAATTATATGTTTCTTGTTAAATTATGCACTTCCAAATCAATGATGTGTAAATCGATGCTAAGATAGCTTGTTTGAGGACTCCCAGATTCTCATTCACCATGTCACATCTAGGCCCTACTACCGGGTCGTGACATCACAATTTGGTAGTATTCTTGTGCATAATGGAGCAGAACCATCATTGATAGAGAAGTCAAGGCAAAGCAAGATATGGATCCTACTTTGATGGAATTGAAGAGGTTAGAGATTGAAGTTTTCTCACAAGGGGGAGGTAGGGTACTTCGTTACCAAGGCCGATTGTGTGTCCTAAATATTCATGGTATAAGGGAGATGATATTGAGTGAAGCCCATAACTCATGATATTCTATTCACCCTGGATCCACCAAAATGTATAGTGATCGAAGGGAAGTGTATTGGAGGAATGGTATGAGGAAATATATAGCCTAATATGTGGCGGAATACCCAAATTGTCAACAAGTGAAGGTTGAACATCAAAGGTCGAGAGGCTTAAACCAAGACATTGATATTCCTATTTGGAAATATGAGGATGTAAACATGGATTTCATTATGGATTTGCCTAAGATTAGAAGACAATTTGATTCTATATGGCTGGTTGCAGATAGGATGACAAAATTAGTCCATTTTCTACCGATTAAGATATCTTATAGTGCGGAGGATTATCCCAAGATATATATTAAGGAATTGGTGAGTCTTTATAGTGTGACATTGTGTATAATTTTAGATCGTGGTACTCAATTCACATCTTAATTTTGGAAGTCTTTTCAAAGAGGTCTTGTACTAAGATAAAGTTAAGCATCACATTTCATCCTCAAATGGATGGGCAAGCCAAGAGAACAATTCAAACATTAGATGATAGGTTGAGGGAGTATGTGCTTGACTTCAAGGGATATTAGGATGATCATTTACCTTTAATTAAATTTACATATAACAATAGTTATCATTCAAGCATTGAGAACACACATTTTGATACTTTATATGGGCAGAGATGTAGGTCCCCGGTAGGATGGTTTGAAGTCGGTGAGATAAGATTAGTTGGTCCTGATTTGATACTTGAGGCTATGGAGAAAGTGAGTCTTATAAGGAAGAGGTTGAAAACAACCCAAAGTATCCAAAATTTATATTCTAATGTTAGGAAGAGAGATTTTGAATTCAATGTGGATGATTGGGTATATCTCAAAGTATCTCCTATGAAAGGTATAATGTATTTTGGCAAGAAGAGAAAGTTGAGCCTTAGATATATAGGACCTTATAAGATCTTGGAGTGGATTGGTAAGGTGGCTTATAAGTTGGGATTGCAAATGGAGTTGCCTATGGTTTATCTGGTACTCCATGTGTCAATGTTAAGAAAATATGTTAGAGACCCGAATGTTATTGCACCTTTGAATGACATGAGTATTAGGAGAATTTATCCTATGGAGAAGTTCCAATTGAGATTTTGGACCGACAAGTTAAAAGATTGAGAAACAAAAAAGTTGCATCCATCAAAGTATTATGGAGGAATCAACAAGTCGAAAGTGCAACATGAGAAGTGGAGGCAGACATGATGAAGCAATATCCTTACGTATTTTCTTCTACTCAAGCCTAAGGTACGTAGTTACTCATGCTTAATATCTTCAAGCTCCTAAGTGTCAGTCTCTCTATGTCACATTACATGCATGCATACTCATAAAAATAATTTCTAAAGATGTTTTAAAGTTACATTATTAAATTCATGATAGATTATTAGTTGCATACTGTACTCTACTCAAGCTTATCTTGATCCCATTCGAGGAAGAATATTTCCAAGGGGGAGATATTGTAAAACCTCTCAAAATGCCTTTTAATGATCTTATGAAAGATGTCTTGCATAACGTATCATCTATATTCTTTTTGTCAAATCTGAGGCAAATTCTTAATTAGGAGGCAAAATTGTATGAAAAAATGGTCTCTTTCGATTTTTAGATCGATCGCATCGAAAAATAATTTTTCATAGAATTTTACATTTTTAGAAGAGTTTACGACCTATTCGCATCGCGAAGAGGGTTTATTCAGTACAAAAGTGATCTAAACTCATTCTTGGATCAAAATAAGGGAAAATTAAACTTGGCATGAAAATGACCTACGTGGGTGCAAGTCCGCGTCGCGCCCCCGATTCATCACAATACAAACTTTTCCAAACAATTCTAGTTTCAAGTGAGATCATTTGAAACTCATTCTTAACCGACCTAAATGAATTTGGGCAGTTTTTATGACCAAAAACACTCTATAAATAGTCTTCAACCTCCAAATTGACCCCATTATTCATCAATTCACCCACTACAAAAATTCTCTCTCTAAAACTACTCTAAAAAACATTTCTTCTTCAACAAGCAAGGATCTCCATTGAAGATCAACTCAAGTTCTCTACTTTCTCTTTGATATCTAAGGCTATTACTTAAGGTATGTGAGTTTCATCCATACAATCCTTTCTTCTATGGATATCCTTCTAAACTCTCAATTTCTACCTAATTTCAATTATGTAAATTGTATGGATCTTCTCTACTTCTACTCAATTTCTTTAATTATGATGCATATTATGTCTATTGATCAATCCTAATTCATGCTAATTGCATGGAAATGATGATTTTTCCATGAATGATATCAAGATACAATAATTAGGGCTTTTTTCTGAAATTGATGTTGGTTCCTTTACAAATGACTCAATGTGATTTCAATTGCTTTATTCCCACATGATTTTTATCTAATTGCATGATTTTAGCTCAATTGCTTATGAACCCACATATGATCCTAATTTTCCTTTGTTAAAGCTATGATCTTATGACTATGATTCTAAGTATTAAAGTATGATTTCATGATGATGATTATATGATTATGATGATGAGGGTGACTTATGACCCTAATGTTTATGAAATGATGCTAAAATGGGGAGTATACCCACACTATTTGCAATGTTATGTAGATAGACTATTCCTATGATATATTTTCATGAGGTCATGATACCTATTTTACAAACTATGAAAGTATGATTTCTGAACTATGATGATGTCTATATATAATGCATGATTATGTATTTCATGGGATATGACTTAGCACCGAGAGGACGTTGATAGATTATATTATCTTATAACTACGTGCCACCGTAGGATGGTGTTGATGTTTATATTCCTATAAGGTTTGCTTATGGATCCGTATAGCTTTTTAATGTGACAATCACCGTGCTAGGATAAAGCCTAAAGGGTGAGATCGAAATGATGAATTCTCACTGTGCTAGGATAGAACCTATAGGGTGAGGATCGGGTCTATGTTGGCAAAGTAGACTCCTATTTCACTCGGTGTAGAGGAACATGGAAATTCCATGTAATAGTCCGCATGGTCTTAATGTTGGTTATAGTCTTATTATATGTATGTCTACTAGGATATAAATGTTTTATGATACTTTCGCACATGATTTTTAAAGGTACATTTATCACACATATCTTTTGTTCTTATTCTATTGCTATGTCTATGCATATTGCCATTATGTATGATGTTCATTGATGCATTACATGCTTACATATTTAGTTCATTCTAACGTACTAATGCATACTCTTGACTACATGATATCACTATGTAGGGATAGACGACGATTCTATTCCTTACTTTTGTGGCTAGCTTTTAGTGTTGCTATTGAAGACTTGGTGAGTTCCCATGCTTCGTGGACAAGCCTTTATGTTCTTGCTTATATTGATGTTTTAAGAATTTTTGTACTTTCTAATCTTAAGGGTGAGCTAGTAAAGCTATGTTCTAGTCCCCGCCAAGGTCAAGTATGTAGGGAAATATATTGGACTAAAGATGTTGTAATCCCCCTTAAAGGGAAAGGTTTGACTCTTATGATGTTATGTTTTGTTTGCTTACTCTTATGATTGCTTATTTACCTTATGTATGCTTATGATATGAACAAGAGGCTTGAATGGGGTACCTTCGGATGTCACATGCTCCGTGTCATGGTTAGGCCCTAGGTTTGGATCGTGAGTAGTACAATGTGTCCTAAAAAAGGATGGGATGATAGTGGTGATCAATGAAAAAAATAAGCCCATCCTTACCAGGACAGTCACTTAATGGCGAATCTGTATGGACTACTGCATATTGAATGATGCCACAAGGAAGGATTACTACCTAGTGCCCTTCATTGATCAAATATTGGACAAACTGGCAGCACAAGAGTATAATTGCTTCTTAGATGGATACTCAGGGTACAATGAGATCTTAAATTCCCTTGAGGATCAAGAAAAGATGATCTTCACATGTCCATAAGGGATATATTCATTCAAGAGGATGCCTTTTGGATTGTGCAATGCACTTGCTACTTTTCAAAGGTGTATGATGACGATATTCCATGATATGGTGGAGGACATTGTCGAGATATTTATATATGATTTCTCAGTGTTCGGTGAATCATTTGAGTTTTGTTTGCAAAATTTGTACAAGGTGTTGGATCGATATAAAGAGACAAATCTTATCCTTAATTGGGAAAAATATCATTTCCTAGTAAAGGAGGGAATTGTGCTAGGCCACAAAGTGTCCAAGCAAAGGTTGGAGGTAGATAAGGCAAAAACAGAAGTAATTGAGAAATTTCCTCCACCCTTGCAAGTCAAGGGAGTAAGAAGTTTATTGGGTAGCAAGAAGTTTATTGGGTCATGCTATGTTCTATTGGAGATTCCTAAAGGACTTCTCAAAAATCTCAAGGCCTTTGTGTGCACTCCTGGAGAAAGAGGTAAACTTTAGCTTTGATGCTCAATGTATGTAAAACTTTTGCGACACTAAATAAGAGGCTAATAGAAGTGCCAATCTTTATGGCTCCCAACTGGGATCACCCATTTGAGATGATGTGTGACGCTAGTGATATAGCAGTGGGAGCAGTGCTAGGATAGTGGAAGGACAAAATCTTCCACTCAATCTGCTATGCTAGAAAAATCTTGGATGCAACTCAATCGAATTACATAGTCACAGAAAATAAGATACTAGCATTGGTGTATGTTTTCGACAAGTTTCGGTCGTATCTTGTAGACACTAAGGTGATTGTGTTCACAGATCACACAACCCTTAGGAACCTATTCAATAAGAAGGACACATCGGTCCAAAGCTAGAAACGTGGAGGATATTGATGAGCATCAGTCCCTACATGGTGAAATTATGTAGGCATAGAGTGTGCGTTAGTACTATAAAATATACTAAGTATGCGGGTATGCAATGCAATAAAGTATAAGTCATAAGCTAGTAAATAATATGATCATTTAAAGACATTATTTAAGCCATGAAATATAATATAATGCAAGTGGAAGGTAAAGAACGTATACTTAATTTGATTGCATGATAAAGCACTTACACTTAGAACAATGAGAAATGTAGGTCACTATACACAAATAAAATAAATATACCTTTAGAGAACAATGCATTACGTTAAGGGAAGGACCACCTTACTATGAATATAAGATTAGTACTCATAAAGAAGAATACCATGCATACTTGAAGAGAGAGTCATGTACCTTTATAAGAAACACTGTTACTTGTGACAAGGGATCATAAACATGTGGGGGAAATCATTTGAAATCATAAAACAATGAGTCATATGAATTTTAAAACACTTACCATTGTAGTAAACATCTTTGGGCATAATAAGAAGAAACCATCATAAATTGTCATAAGAGGACACCTTGGGGACATGAGGAGAACATGAACGTATGTGAGAGAAACCTTTAATTGACATAAACCATGTGAACTAAACCATGGATTCCCCAAGTTTCTCTTACACCGGAAGAAGAGGGAAGTAACTTACCAAGGTGACCTCCTAAGATGCCTAAGTGGATCCACTAAAGCTAGTTAGTGAGAAAATCTCTACTAACATGTGGTCTAGAAATCAACCTCTACTAGCGGGTGACCCCTATTTTCTACGGTGACACATATCATGGGACAATGATATTCTACTAATGGTTTCTTATCCTAGCTATGGGGAGTTTTCACGTTTATTCCAAAATCCACTTGGTCCTAAGTGTAATCTCACATAATAAAAATAAACATGAATCATAGAGTCATCTAGTATGGAGGGGTATTCAACTAACCTATCTATAAGCATTTAGAACATCAACCATCATCATAAGGATAGCTCCTAAATCCTATATATGCCCCTACTTGTGGCCTATCATCATCTCATAATCATAACTAGGTGGGGAACTCACATTTTAATCATGCATTCATTTTTTACTTCAATAAGTCTAGTCCCACGCAACACACAAACATGAGTATAATCATGACATGCACAAGCTTGTATATCATAACATCATAAAGAGGAGTTTACCATAATGCATAGCTTCCATAGGATTTCATAACATACTTGATAGACCTTATCATTCATATTATTCATGAACTTGCATACATATAATAAAACCTTTTCATCATACATGTGAAACTTCATCATATGAGTTTAGTTCTCAAAACTTAATAGGTTCATGTATAAAGACTTAAAATCATGAAATTCAAGAGTAACATGCATGAGTGGGGTAAACCATAATCACTTGAAACCATTTCAAAATAACCCATCATAATCATTGTAAAATCCTAATTAGGACATCATGAGAATCATCTCATAAACCATAATTTAAACAACTCATAATGAGATTCAAAGACCCATAGTAGTTTAAGATAGAAATTTTCCAAAATCCATCAACTCATGTAATCAGATGGCAATATATACTCATTTGAACATAATATTCATAATTGAAATTAATATATAGCATTTAGGTAAAGATTTAACAAGATTCATTTAAGAAATCATCAACCCAATGTAGTAATGTAAAGGGTTCATAGATACCAACTCATCTCATGCAATTCAAATCAATAAATGATAATTTCTAGCATGAATCATGCATATAATTAGGAATAGGAAGTACCCATAATAGAATAAACCTTGAAATTAGAAGATTGAGTTGAAAAGGGTTTTTGACTCCATAGGTGGAAGGACTCATGGATAAAGAAACTCACATGCCCTAATGTGCTTGAAGAAGACAATAAAAACTTGGGAGGATCTTGGAATACCCTTGAAGCTTGATCTTCAATGGAGGATCCTTGGAACCCTAGAAACTTAGGAGAATTTTGGAAGAGAAATTTTGGAGAGTTTAGAGAGGATTTTTGGTGTTTTTTTGAGTCAAATAGGCCTAAAATGGGGAAATTTTTGTGTATTCCCGTATATAAGGGTTCAGGAATTTGACCCAATTGCCCTTACTTAAATCTGAAATTTTTTGAAAATTTTTGTATTGTGGTGAAACGGGAGTGCGACGCGGACTTGTTCCGGCATAGTTCATTTTTGCGTGAAGTTCAATTTTTCTTTGTTTTAGCCTTGGGATGAGTCTCGGTCATTTTTACACTAAAATGAACCTTCTCCGCTACGCGAAGAGGTCGCGAACCCTTTTGAAAAGTGCAAAAACTTGCAAATTTTTTTTTTGACACAATTGACTTAAAAATTAAATGAGACCATTTTCCCACACAATTTTGCCCCCGATCAAAAATCCAACCTCGAATTTTTCAAAAAATGTATGAATGATGCGTCGTGCAAGACATCTATTCTAAGGGTATTCTAAGGTACTTTGGAGGTGTTACTCTAATCATGAATCATATTAAGAGACTAGTATAAACATATCGATATACTCATAGTTAGATAAGCTATTTGTCAGTGAGAATAAAGTGTGAGAAAAACTCAAACCTTTCTTTCTAAAAATCATATATTGAAATAACTTCTATAGCATATACTCCAAATCATGAGAAAGGTTTTTAGAAGATGCATAATTTTTTATTTCTCAAAATAGCTTGCATAATAACATAAAAACTCCAGAGTTATTCTTTGAAATATAAGGTTATGAATCATGCATAATACTATGTCAATAATTCATAAGAATGACCATGAAAATGTTTTCTAGGTATAAAAAGGAAGTTCAATAGTCAACAATCCATAATCATGAATAAATAATTTAAGAAATTGTACAATTCGAGTAATAAATGTGATGAATTCAAAAATGGATTTGGTAACCCTAACTATGGAATTATGTTCATGAAAATTGAGAAAAACTCTTGTACATGAGGGTGAAAGGAATTCCTCCTTGATTCATACCTTAGCTATGAAGTTTGACGGAGAATCTTGGAAGATGAATCTTAGACTTGGTATTTCTCAAAGTTCTTGAGCATAGAAGTTAGGAGCGAATGAGCAGGTTAAATAATGAAAACTATTTTTTTACACGTTTAGGGCCATTTAGATAACTCCCCAAAATTTTTTCTGACAAAAATACACTAAAAAATAAATAATCAGAGCTAAAAGAATTTTTGTTATTCAAATAGATAGTGAGGTGTGCTTTCTCTCCGTATCACGGAGGAGTTCGCCAAGTCGAAGTGTCTCTAGTAAATCAACCATATATAACTTTTTACTCCAAAATTGAATTCGAGTTTGAACCTATATACATATAAAGGATAGGTCGAATCTTTGCTTAGAAGTTACAAATTATTGTAAATAAATGGGTAAATCAATAATGAGTTAAAAAGAAATCAATAACGAGTTAAAAAGAGAGGGAGAAACGAGAGAATAGAGAAAACGAAATTTTAGGAAAATGCTATAAAAATGGACGGTCATAAGTGTAAATATTGTATGATGTAAAAATTGTGGTAAATATGATATGAAAAAAAATTATTTATGAACATATTCAAAAGATTATGAATTTCTTAAAGACATACATGTATAACTTGAAATATGTTACTGCACAATTTTGTCAAATTTTCTGTTTTCTTGTTACATTAGGTTGTATGGTTTTCTATTTTTCCTAGTTGGATGTAAATAATGCATTATTTAACTCCATTTATGCATTAATATGTTAAAGGTTATTTGTTATAAAAAAGAAACAGAGAGTTAATCGTTTAGTTGTTTAATTGGAACTTTATTTTTTAGGTATTAAGTCAGCCTCAGAAATTTTAAAAGTGATCTCACTTTATTTAGCACTCATTTGTTTTCATTAAGATTAAAATGTTTGAATCTAAATGCATTTTTGAATTGCCTATAGATCAGAACACTAAATAATTAATATTATTTATTTTTCAGTATCTGAATGTGCATCCTTGTTTATCTGTAAACATAATAAGTAGACAATTTAAACAAAAAATAATTAATTAAATATTAAAAAAATAGTGATGATGGTGATAGTTATGATAGTGGAGGTGGTTGTTGTTGTACATGATATCAACAGTTGATATATATATATATATATATATAGTAGTGGTTGTGATAATGAAATTGATTGACATCGCTAGCTAGTTATTGTTGCAGGAAGCGAAGTCGGTTAAGCTAATTATAGTGGTTAAGTTGGTTAAGTTAGTTATAGCACCTTGGAAGTTAGTTATGACACACCTACTCACTATGTATATATACATATTGCTATCTTCAAATTGTAAGCAAGATACATTCTTTTAACATTGAATAAGCATTCTCTAAGTTCTCTCCTTACTTTCTCCTTTCTCCTCTCCCTTCATTCATGCTTTCTTTCAGATCTCTAAACAAGTTCATGGTATCAGAGCAGTAGGTCTGAATCATCAAATTAATTCTGCAAGATCAGTGCCAAAAGCAGCAAATTGCTGAAATTTTAGAAGAAAAATGGCTGATAACAATGGTATTCAAGATGAATCAACAATGCCTGGAGTTCCATCTTCTGGGATTACTCAAGAAATCGATTACAATCATCCACTGTTCCTGTCTCCATCAGATGTCAGTGGGAGTCAAATCATCTCCTTCTAATTGACAGGTATTGAAAACTACTCAAATTGGTTTCGGTCTATGTGTATTGCCTTATTAGGCAGAAACAAATTGGGGATGGTGGATGGTTCTTGTAGTAAAGAAATGTATCCTGTAAGTCTATGGAATCATTGAGATCGAGTTGATGCTATTTTGCAGTCATGGTTGATGAATTCTGTTGGGAAAGGTCTACTGGGAGGCATCATGTATGCTTCGAGTGAAAGAGCAGTGTGGCAAGATTTACAAGAAAGGTTCACCAAGACAGATGGTTCAAGAACCTTCAACTTACACAAAGAAATTACTACTCTAACGCAGGGCATTAACTCAGTGTCTATGTATTTTTCAAAACTTAAGAGCCTTTAGGAAGAATTTGAGGCTTTAGTACCACCACCAGGCTGTAATTGTGATAAGTCAAAGGACTTTATAGTGCACTTGCAAAAGTTAAACTTGTTTCAGTTCTTGATGGGGCTCAATGACTCGTATGGTCAAGCAAGAAGTCAAATATTGCTTATGAGTCCTTTACCATCGGTCAACCAAGCCTATGCAATGGTGATTGGTGATGAAAGTCAGAAGTCTGTATCAGTCACAGCTGAGTTGCTGGGAGCAAATCCAATGATAGCTTCAAGTGGCTATGAGGGGGCTATGTTTAGCAGAACAGGTGGAGGCCAAAGAGTAGCAAAGAACGCACATTTGTACTATGATATCTGCAAGATCAGAGGATATAACAAGGAGAATTGTTGGAAAATAGTAGGATATCCACCTGGTTTCAAGTTAAAGAAAAAAGAGTTTACTAGGAATGTTGGTACAACGTGCAATGTGATGGTCAAAGATGATTAAAGAAGTGAGATTGAGATAACTAATTCACAAGGTTCACAACAGATGCTTGGATATAGAGTCAACACTAAAGTCAGTTCTCAAGCTCAGACTGCAAGCAACTTGGAACAAGTTCAAACTCAACTGGGAAATGTTGGTACAAGTCCTTTTACACCAGAGCAGTACAATCATATAGTGCAATTGTTGTCCCAGTACAATCCTCAAATCAAGAATGCTACTAACACATCTTCCTCTAACAACTCCACAAATGCTCCCGGTATGCTTAAATCTATGGCTATGACAGTCTCAAGCAGTCCTGATCCAGATTGGATTGTGGACACAGGAGCCATAAATCACATGACTTCAGATTTAAAATTGCTAAATCATTCAACAATTAATAAATTGAATACTCATAAGGAGGTCCAATTGCCTAATGGAGATATGACACACGTTACTCATACTGGATCAAGTACCATTTCTGATAAAAGTACCATATCAAATGTATTATTTGCCCTACAATTTAAATTCAATCTACTTTCAGTTTCAAAACTAACAAGAGAGTTGTAGTGTTTTGTTTCTTTCTTTTCTGATTTTTTTGTTTTTCAGGATCTCTTCACTGGGAAGGTGAAGGAGATTGGTAAAGAAGAAAATGGGCTATATTGGTTGTTGAGTCAAGCTGCAGAGAGGTCTATTGACTTAGCTACTCAAGCAGTTAATAATGTATCAAGTCTAGATATTAGTTTGTGGCACAGATGACTAGGACACACTTCCACATCAGTACTCAATAAATTATTTGCTACTGATGTCACTATCATTAGAAGTCAGATATCAGAATATGTTGTGTGCCCTTGTGCTAAACAATGTAGACTGCCTTTTCAGTCTAGTACAATAAAAAGTGATAAATGCTTTGATTTGATTCATGTAGATATATGGGGTCCCTATAAAACTGATACATATGATGGAAATAAGTACTTTCTAACAATTGTGGATGACTTCTCTAGATATACATGGCTATTTATTTTAAAACAGAAGTCTGATGTGTGTATCTCTTCAATACTTTATGAACTATACTAAAACTCAATTTGATAGAATAGTGAAAGTAATAAGGATCGATAATGGTTCTGAGTTCATTAATATTGTATGTAACCATCTATTAAAGCAACTAGGCATCATTCATTAGACAACTTGTGTTTACACACCCCAACAAAATGGGGTGGTTGAAAGAAAACATAGACACTTGCTGGAAGTAACTAGGGCTATAAGACTTCAAGCTAACATACCTATCAAATTTTGGGGGCATTGTGTACTTGTTGGAGCTTACTTGATAAATAGGCTTCCTAGTTCAGTTCTAAATGGTAAATCACCTTTTTTGTGCTCTATAACAAGGAACCTTCTCCGAGTGATGTAAGAGTACTAGAGTGTTTGTGTTTTGCTAAAATACCAAATCAACATGATAAGTTGGTGTCTAAGTCTAAAGTCTATGTACATATGGGATACTCTGAGGTACAAAAAGGATATATTTTGTATGATTTAACTGACAAAATTTTCTTTGTTAACAGAGATGTGTATTCAATGAGACAATTTTCCCATTTAACAAAGAAAAGACTTCAGCATAACCTATCTTTGAGGATACACATTCAGGCTTGAATCACTCAAGTCAATGGTCTAGTATTCCTGTGGTGACATCTACTGAACAAGCTGATCAGTATCAAGGTCTTGAAGAAACAAATGTAGAAAATAGAGAAGCAGGGAAAAATACTGAGGGGTTGACTGATTTAAATGCAAAAGTTTCTCAATTCCAGCTACAATCCCATTTTAAGAACAATCAACCCCAAAGAAGGTCTACTAGAGGCAGTAAACCACCTATCTGGATGAAGGATTTTATGCCTCTTAACATACATCAAGATTTAGGCTATGGTCTCCAAAAATACATGAGTTATAGTGACATATCAGATAAGTACAATAGATATATAGCTGTCCTTTCTACTTATGTCGAACCAAAGTCCTACTCAGAGGCTATCAAGGATCAAAGGTGGGTAGATACTATGAAATGTGAGGTTGAAGCACTGCAAGGTAATCATACTTGGGACATAGTTACACTTCCAAAAGGCAAGACTCCAATAGGCTGCAAATGGATCTTCAAGGTGAAATACAAGTCAACAGGAGAAATAGACAGGTTTAAGTAAGATTAGTTGCAAAAGGCTATAGCCAACAAGAAGGAGTTGACTATCAAGAAATATTTTCTCCTGTAGCAAAGATGAAGACTGTTAGAACAGTACTAGCTTTGGTTGCACAAAATCATTGGCATGTACATCAAATGGATGTGTTTAATGCCTTTCTACAAGGGGATTTGTTTGATGAAATCTACATGGAACTATCACAGGGTTTCACAAGCCAGAGGGAGAAGAAAGTATGTAGGCTTGTTAAATCACTATATGGACTGAAACAAACTCCTCGACAGTAGAATTCTAAATTGTCAGAAGCACTACTACAACTGAAGTTCAAACAAAGTGACTACGATCAGTCCATGTTTACAAAAAAAGATAAATCTGGAACAGTAATCATTCTTGTATATGTGGATGATATGTTAGTTATAGGAGATAGTCTGAAGATTGTAGAAGAAACAAAAGAAAGGCTACAACAAATCTTCAAGATGAATGATCTTGGAGAGTTGAAGTACTTCTTAGGTATTGAATTTGCTAGATCTGCTCAAGGAATACTTATGCATCAGAGAAAATACACTCTAGAACTTATATCAAAGACGGGATTCAACAATACTAAACCAGCTCCAACCCCATTGGATATAAACATCAAATTAACAACTAAGCAATATGATAATTACATCAGAATTGGAAGTTTTGAAAAGTCAGAGACAAATGATGCATTAGTAGATTAAGGAGCATATCAAAGGCTGAAAGCGAAATTGTTCACTACTAAAAAATTGTAAAAAAATGACGGACTAAAAAGCGACGGACAAACCGACGCAGTCCGTCGCAATATTAATAAAATAATTTATTTTATTTTATTTTTTAAAAAGCGACGGACAGGGTCTACCTGTCCGTCACATTTTTTGGCGATTTTTTCCGCCAATTTTTTTTTATTTAATTTAATTTTTTTTAATTACATAGCGACGGACTGCGTCTTTTTTCCGTCG
>JBCEWC010000110.1:0-81669 GCA_038996855.1 Solanum aculeatissimum
ATTTTTACTAATTACAAATATTTAATTTTCTTCGAATTACTATTTGGTTTTTTGAACCCGCAACCCGCCCCGCATTAGTTTTAAAAATAGTTATTTCAACCCGCCCGCCCCGGCCCACATAACATTAAACCCGCATTCGCCCCGCACTGCCCCATTGCCATCCCTAGTTATGTTTAAACATGCATTTAACTTGATTTTTTAAAAAGAATTTCTATGAGTAGGAGTGAAATCTCATCCAAAAACTAGTATGGACTCGTTTTTAGAACTTGAAAACTCTTTGAAAAATCGACTACATTTAATTTCATGAACGACAATATTTTAAGTTATTTCTTTAAAAAAATCTACTTTCAAAATCTATGGTCAAACGGAAGCAGGATTATTTTTTGCTTTATCAAATTTTTTTCAACATGTGATAACCGACTAGTTACCATTTTTTATTACTAGTACTATTTATTATTCTTTATCAAGAGATTTACCAGTCATTTTTTCCCACATCTAGTATCTTTTGCTTATGAGACTTAATATTTTGATACGAGGGTCTTTCGAAACAGCCTCTCTATCTCTATGAGATAGTGGTAAGGTCTGCATATATTTGACCCTCCCCAGACCCAATTCGTGGGATTCCACTGGGTATGTTATTGTTGTTTATCAAGAGATTTACCAATTGTTTTTTTTTTTTTTTTTTTTTTCATATCTAGTATCTTCTGCTTATGAGACTTGATGTTTTGATACGAGGATCTTCCGGAAACAACCTCTCTATCTCTATGAGGTAGTGGTAAGGTCTGCGTACATTTTATCCTCCCTAGACCCAACTCGTGGGATTCCACAGAGTATGTTATTGTTGTTTATCAAGAGATTTACCAGCCTTTTTTTTTCATATCTAGTATTTTCTGCTTATGTGACTTGATATTTTGATACGAGGGTCTTCCGGAAACAACCTCTCTATCTCTTCTCTATAAGGTAGTGGTAAGGTCTGCATACATTTTCCCCTCCCCAGACCCAACTCGTGGGATTCCACAGAATATGTTATTGTTTATCAAGAGATTTACCCTATATAAGTGACCTGATTATCTAAATATATACTGTCAGTACGCAGAACTTAAACTCGATATTTGTTGATTTGAAAGGTTGTCAATGACCAATGGGGATATGGCACCTGTATATGTATTGGGTGGCACATTAGCAATGGCAATAGGACTGTGCATTTTCACAATGAAACAACAATTATTTCATGGTCCTGGAGTTTTTGTCACAAAAAAAAAGAGGGAAAATCTTGCTGAAGTTGATTTTCCAGATGCAACAGCTATGTCTGGTAATAAATATATTGACAAATCTGTCTTGAGGAAATTTGGAAGAATTCAAGAACCTACTAATTCTAAGTATGACATTGACCCTTACACCAAGTAAGTTATTCTTTCCTTTTTGTATGTTTTAACTTTATTTTTGAAAAATATTTACGTCACGTAGCTCATACGTTCTGTATAAACGTATGATTTAACTCGTATTTGTGTATAAACACTTTTTTATACATTTTATACGAGGTTGATACACTATAATGACCCCCCTAGTATTGTATATTGGGCTACGTGAAGTAAATATTTTCAAAAGTTGTATATTTTTTAAAATTTCCTTTCTTCTTGTTTTTCTTCACGATGTTGATATATTACGTGTAATGACCCCCCTAGTATTGTATATTGGGCTACGTGACGTAATATTTTCAAAAGTTATATATTTTTGAAAATTTTGCTTTCTTTCTTTTTTTCTTCATGAGGTTGATACATTACATGCATTGACCCTCCCTATTATTGTCTATTGGGCTACATGACGTAAATATTTTTGAAAGTTGTATATGTAATGACCCTCCCTAGTGGTGTATATGCACCGAGTGTTTGTGTATATTAGACAAAAATTTGTGAGTGCATAATACATAAATAGACATTTTAACTTGATCTTAACTGACAGCTAAGCATTACTTCCACGTTGAAATTAATGCACATCTAGACACCTTAACTTGATTTAAGATGTCCTTGTAAACATTTACGCTGCGTCTATGTCTATTTTTGAAAATATTTATGCTCTGTAGTTCATACTGTTTATACATTTAATACGAGTTTGATACATTATATGTAAAGACTCCCCCTATTTATATTGGGGTACATGACGTAAATATTTTCAAAAGTTGTATATTTTAATAAATTTCCCTTTGTGTATATAAGACAAAAATTTGTGAGGGATAATACATAAATAGATATTTTAACTTGACCTCAATTGACAACTAAGCGCTTCAACGTTGAAATTAATGCATATTTAGACACCTTAACTTGGTTTAAGATGACCTTGTAAACATTTACACTGCGTCTATGTCTATTTTTGAAAATATTTATGCTCCGTAACTCATACTATTTATACATTTAATGCGAGGTTGATACATTATATGTGAAGACTCCCCCTATGTATATTGGGCTATGTGACGTAAATATTTTCAAAAGTTGTATATTTTTGAAAATTTCCCTTTCTTCTATTTTTCTTGGAGAAAAAAAATTACTTATTCGCACTGAGTGTTTGTGTATATTGGACAAAAATTTGTGAGTACATAATACATAGATAGACATTTTAACTTGACCTTAACTGATAACTAAACGCTCCAACATTGAAATTAATGCACATCTAGACACCTTAACTTGGTTTAAGATGGTCTTGTAAACATTTACACTGCGTCTATGTCTATTTTTGAAAATATTTATGCTCCGTAGCTCATAGTATAGGTAGAAATACATAATTAAACTCATATTTGTGTATAAATACCTTTTATACACTTTATACAAGGTTGATACATTAAATATAATGATCTCCCAAGTACAATGTTGTATATTAGGCTATGTATTACTACAACTACAACCTAGTATAATCCTAAAATCGAAATTTGGGAAGAGAAGAATATATACAGACCTATTACTATTTCATAGGTAAAAAAATTATTTCTGAAAGATCCTCGATTATGATTACGTGTTTAATACTACTACATATATGTCATATAGGTGTTCAAGTTTACCTACAAAGTAGAAATGAGATTTGTGTATATTTTATTTTTACCAAATTTTATTTATGAAATTATTCCAAATATGTAATTATATATATTTTTTGGTCCATCAATCCTTTAAAATGTTAATTTTTTTTAGTTATTGTTTATGGCAGGCCAAGAAAAATTGAGTCCTTGAAATCAGTTGGAGTTTGAGATAAAGTTGGAAAATCCATGTGAAAATAGATTTTCCTAATTTAGTTTTGCTTCCATGGCACAATAAATTATTTGTTGTCAATAAAATGCCATAAATTTGAGAAGAATAGATTTTTGTACTACAAATAGATTTTTTTTATTGCTATTTTATTTTATTAAGTATGTATTACAACTTTAAATGATATTGAAATCGAATAATCAAGTGTCATACGAAAAGAAGTGTAACGAAATTTGAAATAAATAAGATAAAATATTTATTAAAAAAAACCATAGTAAATTAACATGCATATATGGTTTGGTCGAAGAAATGAGTCAGATTAGGTCACGGTGCAGTTGCAATAAATCAACAGAAACAACTGCATGTCCAACTTCTCCACAGTAAAAGAACATTTGCAGATGTAACATAAGGGAAGAAAGGCATACCTTCGTCGTTTCCAAGAATATCGACGCTCTGCGAACCCAAAACCCTTGAGTTTCCAGACTAGCACAGCGAGAGAGGAAGCGATATTTTATTTTGAAACACCATAACAATCATGGAAGAGCGAATAACTGGAGAGATAAAGAGTTAGCCACATGGATTGATTCACATGAAGGTGAACCACGTGGGCAACAGAGAAAGGCATAGAGGCCCCAAATTGAAGAGGCGGCAGATGAAAATACGAATATACCCTTCGTCGTCCTTGAGTATGTCACACTTATATATATTAGATAAAAAATGTCTATAAAATATTTTTAAAAAATAATATCCCCAACAATTATATATATTCTAAAGTATACAAAATTATATATAAATGATGTGTAGTGAGAAGGATGGATTTTCAATTTATAAAGCTCTATAAACCTTTTATCCTAAAAAAAGAACTAGCCAAATGTGAAATCAATATCTATATATATATATATTTTTAAATAAAAGTTTCTATATATGAATAATCTTTTGTATTTCATTAAAGAATAGAGTATAATAAGGTAATTTTGGGAGAAAGTAGAAATAAAAATAGAATTAATACATAGGGACAAACTTGCCTTTCTATAGATTATTACATTATAGTTTTGTTACACAAAATATAAACAAATAAAGTTCCTTTCTAAAGAAAATAATAAAAATAAAACAACACAAACTATGTTACACTTGACATCATAAAGGATTGAGGAAGTACTAACATAGATTTTGGTGGGATGGTCGAGATTTCTACATTCTTAAACAGATATGTTCGAGCCTTTTACAATTAAAAAAAAAATTCTATTGAGAACAATACCTCCAAATCCGATCGGTAGCTACTTAGTCTCATTCAAGAGTTTAATCTCCTTACCCTTGCTGCTTTTTTCAAAGAAAAAAAGAAGGGGGTCTATTTAAGAGAATGTTGTGTTGTTCAGCGCACACGATAAACCTAAATATTCTGATCAGATTTAGTCAGGCTCCAATATAGATATCAAATACTGAATAGTGATTAATCAAAATAAATAAAAAAAGGACAAGGGAGAAAGTAGTGTAATTCTCCTTATTTTTTCTTTATTGATAAATAAGTAACCATTTTATCTATCAACTTTCCTCCTTTACATTAACAAAATATTGGAGGACTACAAGACTACATCTAATTGATATATACTTAATAACTTTCTTGTAATAGTGTCAAAAAAATAAAAAAATTAAAATTACAATCATATGATATGACACAATAAAATTCGTTGTTGTCATAAAGTTTCATTCTTCGTTCCATCGTTGGAATCATCATGTTGATTCTAGATGTTGAAATTGCCCCCTCCTTCAACATTATTTTGAAGGGTAATCCAAAGCAAAGAAACAGTAATAGCAATAAGGCCTGACCATATGTATATAATTGTTGTCACTCTTCCTTTTCTTCCCATCAATCCTTTAGCAAATGGATATAAATGTGACAATACCCAAAAGCTAAAGAAAACACCACCAAATAGCCTGTTCCATTGTGGTAGAATACTGTATACTGTCCTTGAAATGCCAATGACAAGTGCCATTATGTTAACAACCATGATTGTTAGTGGAAGTATAAAAAGACTAGTCCATTTGACGACGTATAAGTCAGCATATATGTCATCTTCATCTTCATTAGCAGACTTTGATGTTAATGTGAATGAAATCTCAATACCAGCTATAACTTTCAAAAGTCCTTGTATAACAGCAGCAAAGTGAGCACTCGTGCCACCGATGAGCCAAAATTGCTCATTACGCCAAAGTTCTTCAAGGCCTATACCAGACCATTTGACTTCAAGGAGGGAAATGAGGACAAGAGTGACAGTGATAAGCAAGAGATAAGTAAGAAAGTAAATGTTGAGGTTTTGTACAATGAATTGGCCAGTGAAGAGGCACCAGGCTGGGATGAAACAGTAGACAACAAGGAATATTGAGGTGAAAGGGTAGACGCCAACGTTGAAGTAGGCAATGCGTTGTAAGAACTTGAGACGAGGGCTGGCAAGGATGGGATTGTTACGAGAGTAGAAGATCTCGACTGAACCAGTTGCCCAACGGAGCACCTGGTGTAAACGGTCAGTCAGGTTGATAGGTGCAGTCCCACGGAAAGCATCTCGTTTTGTTATGCAGTAGACGGATCGCCATCCACGATTGTGCATTCTGTATCCTGTCACCACATCCTCTGTCACTGATCCATAAATCCATCCTATTCTATCTCCCCATTCTGTTTTGTCCTCAAACCTTTCAATCATAAACACATTAATAAGTGGAAGTATGTGTGTAACAAATAGCTAACAAGTTGATAAAAATCCTAAATTTAGTTCTCATTTGTTTGTCAAAGTAAAAAAGAGCTTTGAATCTTATGGTCATAAACATGTCATGAGAAAAGTTGGAATTCAAGAGTTGCCAAAAAGGGAAAGTAAGACAAACAAATTGAAACGGAGAGAATGGAAATGTATAAAGATTTGTTTGAAGTACCAGCAAGAGATGACTGCAATGGCCTCAGCTACAGTTGGTGCATCTAGAGGAGGACGTGGGATGAGCAACGCACCAGGTGGCCTTCCATTTTTAACAGTGATGTGATCGGCTAGAGGTTGGCCTTGAAACTCAGCCACTGCTATTGACTCAACAAACATCGTAGAATTTCCAAATTGCTTTGGCAAGTTCAAGTCAGGATGTCCTGTTAAAGGTTGGGAATCGTCGTCTAGCTCTGATGGCATAGCAACATTTTTAGCTTCTTTCTTGTTTTTTCCAAGGAAGCCGGTGTACTCACTAGCTCGTGGTGGGTGGAACCCATAGAGTGCATAGCGCCTGAACATACATCCAGTCCCGACATATACAGGACCTTGTAGACCGTCCAAAGCTCTCATATTTCCTGATATCATAACATAGATTTCAAGTTAGGATTTTAATGCTAAAACATTGTAATACTTGGAAAATCGGACATTTCTTACCATCAAAAAAGACAGTGTTGTGATTAGCATATCTATCAGATGGATCAATTCCTTCAAATCTTTGAGGAAATTGTAGATAGCAAATACGATCACCACCACGGTCCATCATGTAACACATACCCTCTCGAACAGCCATGGAGTTGTAGACATAATGGTCACAATCCAAGTTGAGTATGAACGGTCCATTTGAAAGAATTGCAGAAGCTCTCACCAACGCATTCATTGCTCCTGCCTTCTTGTTATGATCATAACCTGGACGCTTCTCACGAGAGACATATGCAAACATGGGAAGTCTCATGTCAATACCGGTGAAATCTAATTGTTTTTCATTGGGACCTCCCATTATTGGATCATTTTCCGGCACCTTGCTCATTATCTACAAGGATAACGTACGTACTATATGTCAAAAAAGTAACTTGGAAAACAAATAGGCGTAATACATAAACATACACTCCAACTTTGAGCATGCACATCAGTATCGAGTGTCCACGAGACACAATGGGGACGAGTTGGAGTGTTCAGTTGTCAGTTGAGACCAAGTTGAGGTGTCTAGATATGCACTCTCAAAGTTGAAGTGCTCGCTTGTCAACTAATGTCAAGTTTGAGTGTTTGTTTATGTATTATACCAAACATAAATTTCAATAAACTAGCTAATGGTAAAAACTATTTTACTTGCAAAATTCCAGCATGGTCTCCTTTTTTATGATCAGCAATAGGTTCAAACCATGTGCCAGGCCAATGTGTGCCATCAGCCATCCAAGTTGCCTTTTGAAACTTGAAATCTGCAGGAACATCCCCTCCATTCTTCTCCTTTTCAAGCGCCTTTTCCTTTTTTTCTTCTTTTGAGTTATGCATCTCGCATCTTTTGAGTATGACATCTTGTAGACCATTGATCCTGACCTTGAATTCATCATACTCCCTCTTGATCCAACGTCGATCCTTCACAAAATCAGGCCGCTTCTTGTTTTTCGTTGGATCTGTCTTCTGACTGAAGTAACTGTCTGGATTTCTTGGCTCAATATTATGTTTTCGACAAAATGGCACCCAAAGCTTTGGTGAACAATACAAAATGCTAGCTTTAGTACTTATACACCGGCTATAAGATACTAAAAGAAGTATTTTTGTATTACCTAGTGCTTATTTCATACAACAACAATATACCCAGTGAAATCCCACAAGTGGCGTTGTTGTTGTTGAATAATGTTCTAAGAACGTTCAATCTAGTGACAAGATATATGAAAACCAATGTAATGGTGCAAAAAATATGTATAATAAGGTCGGTTATAAAAATTTTTCACAAAGAACTTCACACCCTGCCTTAAATCCTGTCGAAATTGAGATAGACGAGATGAAGACAAACTAACCTGACCAAAGATCACAGCCTCAGCCATGGCTTCAAAGGTAAAGATAGCACCACCATCATCAGAGATGTAAATAGATACTTTCTCAACAGGATATTCGACAGCAAGAATCGAAAGTATAGTATTAGCAGTGACAAGAGGAGGCTCTTTATCAGGATCAGCTGTAGAAATGAATACATCAACTCCTGGTAGATCAGATCTACCATGAGGATTAGAAGGAGATGGTGTTTCGAATTTTTCTTTAAGTGCAGCTAAATCAGCTGATCTGTTTATAGGGTTGAGTTTCGGAAGGACATCAAGAAGCCATGAAAATGCAAACCATAATTCACATACTATCGATACTCCCCATAGCCACATTGCATCTGAATTTGGATTAGTGAGACGCCATGCCAAGAAGAAAAGCAACACCACTAACCGGATAAGAATAAGCAACCTGAAAATTGGACAAAAATGTATGATTTACAAAACACAAAGATAGAGGTTCATCAAGAGAAAAACGAAAACCAAGATTTGTTTTATTCAGTATTAAATTGGAAATATGAGCAATTGTAACGACTTTCAACCACCAGACAGAGTCAGGATTTTCACTGAGGGATTCAAAATATGAAAGAAGTAAATACACGAAGAAGCCAAAGTCAAAAGGTGTTCAACATCTATTACTATATATATGAAGGAGGTTCTGATGAACCCCTCGGTCCTACCTGGCTCTGCCTCTGCTTTCTAGAGTATCAATACTGTCTCGTAAACTATAAATGCATGAATGTGATGTACGAAGAAATATATATATATATGAGGGATTTCGAACCTGTAGGGGCTAATAATCTCAGGAGGGACTTTGCTTTTTCTTGTAAGTGGTTTCCATGGTTTGTCCATAAAATCAGACATACTCATTCCAGTATCATGATCATATGAATCTTCATCTTGTTGCCAAAATGCATTTCCAATACCATATTTCCCTTTAGTCTCGAAAAGCCAACGATTATGATCGAAATCTTGAGTTTGGCTCCTTAGCAACATTGATTTATTATTACTCGATTTCAACACAGACATCCTACGATCCAAACCCGAGGCATTATCCCCTCTTGCACCACCACCATCATCTTCACTTCCACGACCACCCATTCGCCTCTGGGACTCGTTCCTGAATCTCGAGCCATATGGTCCAGGACCATCTGGCTTGTCACCACTAGCATCAGCAGCCCCTGGTTGATTATCAGGGGTCGGTGGCATCATCACTGTATAGTTTATAAAATCATTTTGGCTATCTCCCGGGACATCCAAATCATCGTCCCGGGATAAACTCACAACACGTCCACTGGACGTGCGTCGTGAGAACTTCACCGCCTGAGGTGGACGATCTGTTTTTCTTGGATTTGACGAAGTCGCCATCGCAAATATTCTTCAATTTAAAAAAAAAAAAAAACTTTTGGATACTATGCTATGATTTTTGGAAAATTACTTCCAAGAAGAGGTCTATATTGACATCTCCATGGCTTTTTCATGCAATGATTTATAACAAACATAGAAAAAATGCACTGTTTCCTAGAGATTAACGAATATTTTAATGACAGATTCTATAGGAACTGAACGATCCGTATTTTGTCATGGTAAAATTATACAAGGGTGAAAACAGTGCATTCTTGACATTCCTAAAATTATGTCTTCTTGATTTTCAGTGGTTACAAAGTTTCTTTATCAGTTTTCAATAAGCATCTCTCCATATTTTACTCTTAGCCTCTTCTAACAAATTAATAGGCGTATGACATGTGTTCATTCAAAATCTTTTATCGTCTAATCATTGTCATCTAACATGTTAAATCATTAATACAACAAACTAAATCATCAATAAAAAATAAATATTTCATTTTATTCGTTCATTTTTGCAAATTAAGATAGTTTTGTTGCTTTTTCTTCCATTATTAAATAACTATAAGTAAAATAATAATAGTCAAATTTAGAACTTATACAAAGCATATAATTAATACAAAAGAAGGTTAACGGGATACTCAAATTGCTCTCAATGAACTTTCAAATATTCTATTTTAGGAAAAAGGTGAGCGCAAAGTTAATCCTCAGGGGTTGGAGCCTTGGGGTTTGCTCCCTTTCAAGGTCTCAAGTTTGAAACATATGAGATGCAAACAATTTTTGAGGGTGATCGGATTGGGTAAAATTTGAATTAACCGTGATGCACTTGTGGGAAACTCCTTGTCGAGGGCTTATGCACCCTCGGGATTAGTCAAGACCCTAAAAGACTCGAACACCTGGTACAAATCCAAAAAAAAGTGAGCGCAAAGTTAGTTTAGTAAAATACACCTCTAATTATAGTTTTCTTAAGAGGTGGTTAGGTGACCAGAGTCTTAAGTAATATGAAATGAATCCTCTGTTTGAATTTATGTGACACATTTTTCTTTTAATTTGTGTGAAAAAAAAACGTCATTTTGAAACTAATTAATATTTATAACCAAACACAAAAAATAACATTACCTAATTTTATACATTTTATTCCAAAATTATTATATTCCTGTCCATCTGTCATTGACCCTCACACACACACTTTTAACATTCTCTCTTTATACTTGGTCATCTTCCTCACCAGCATTTCAATTGGCCGAAAAAAATAAACCCTCTTTTAAACCCTAGCAGATCTCTCAAAAAATGGGCGATGATCGCAAGTCTTCTCTGAAAGTTCCAATCGAAGGCAAAAGGAACATCTTAATTACCAGTGCTCTGCCCTATGTCAACAACGTTCCTCATCTAGGCAACATCATCGGATGTATGTACAATTTTTTATTTTTTTTTGGTAATTTTTGGATTGGACGATTTTGAGAAGTTTTTTTTTTTGCTGTGTTTTGTAGGTGTGCTGAGTGCTGATGTGTTCGCGAGGTACTGTAGGATTAGAGGATACAATGCAATTTACATGTGTGGTACAGATGAGTATGGGACAGCTACTGAGACTAAAGCTTTGGAGGAAAATTGTACTCCAAAGGAAATTTGTGACAAGTAAGCTACTTTATGCTGATTTTTGCTTTGGTATGGAATTTGGGTGTGTTTGGTATGGAGGAGAATGTCAAAATGTATTACTACTAAGTACTATGTATCTTTTATGATACTTTTGAGGATTAAAAATGCTCGTTTGGTTGTTGGTTAGTAAGTGAATTATTCATTTGTTAAGACTAGAATAACTAGTACTTCCTTGGTTTCAATTGTTTGTTATACTTATCTTTTTAGTTCATTTCGGAAAGAATGTCTCTTTCATTTTATGACAACCGTGTAATTCTAACTTTCCATATGACATGTTTAAGACTACTAGATTAAAAGACATTTTGGTACATTCTACGTGTTGTTAGTTTAAAACTACAAGATTCAAGTTTTTTTTCTTTTTTGAACTCCGTGCCAAGTTTGTGGGATTTCATTGGGTATATTGTTGTTGTTGTTGTTGTTGAACTCCGTGCCAAGTTTGTGGGATTTCTAAGTAGGATTGTATATATTATTCTCGTTCTTATTCCTATTCTAACACTCCCCCTCAAGCCGGTGCATACAACAAGTCATATGTACCTAGCTTGTTATAAATGCAATTAATATGAAGACTGATGAAGAGCTTGATGAGATATCTGCAAGTTGATCACTCAATTTCACAAAATTGACAGTCAATCTTAATGTGCTTAGTCCTCTCATGATATACTGGATTTGATGCATAATGTCGATAAAATATAGAGTGATAAATTCTTGAATTACAGTGTTAACTTCCCAAACCAAGCTTGAGAAAATTGTTTCATACCATAGAGTGACTTACACCATCGATGTACAAGGCTATCAAACTCTCCTTGAGCAATAAAATCAGATGGTTGCTCCATATAGATTTCTTCCTCAGCGTGGAGAAAAACATTTTTAATGTTCAATAGATTAAAAGATCAATAGAGAACAGCCGCCATAGATAAAAAAAAGCGAACATATGCTATTTTAGCTAGGGAGAGAAAATATCGCTATAATCCAACCTAAATATTTGAGTATTTCTTTTTTTTTTTTTGGCAACGGTAAATCTAAAACATAAAGGAAAAATTGCACAAAAACCTAGATTTGTCGGAAACAGCGCAATAGTCACTGGGAAAGTGCTTCAAATTTGATATAGAATACATAGGTCATCTCGAAATCAAGAGATGAATAGATCTTAAACACAAAGTCATTGTAAAACTGGCTGAAACATGCTCATACGCCATATTATTAGATTTGATAGTTGAAAGTGGTCATAATTTGAGAAATAAAATTATATGGATACGGCCGTAATGATGGCATGACCCCACAAAGAAAGAGAATTATATGGTTAAGGTTAGAATGATGGAATGACCCTATGCAAATCAGATTTGAGGAGTCATCGAGTAGACTCATGGAACTATGCAAATCAAATTTGAGGGGTCACCGAAAAGACACACGGTACTATGCAACTCAGATATGAGAAAGTAGTTCTAAAAAATCAACGGTACTACACAAATTTAATATGAGAAGAAGTCCGAAGAGATGCACGATGCTACGCAAATCATATATGAGAAAGTAGTCGCTGAAAAGATGGCACGATGCTACATAAATTAAATATGAAAAAGTAGTCACCTGAAAGATGGCACAATGCTACATAAACACTGATGGATATTGCGTTGACTCAAAACAACCATAGAAAGTTTCCGGAAATTGACGCACGATGACCTCTTTGACTAAGTTTTCTTCCCTGAATATAGGGGTTGTGCATTTATCATTGGCCCTATTTTTGTTAAAATAATCAATGGCCAGACAGGCAGCATATATGGGCCAGCCGCCCGCTGGTAGCAGAAGTTTTTTTGATTTTCTACCAGAGTTGTAGAAACTCTAACACCATGTGAGAAATATTGGAGAAGAATATTATTGAATTGTGTATTTATAGACACTACAATACAATCTTTTACCAAGTAAGAAACTATACACTATTCTTATTCCAATTCTAAGTAGGAGATTGTATGTATTATTCTTGTTCTTATTCCTATTCTAACAGCATAGCGTAGGACTCGAACCTGTGACATAAGTCACAAGTCCCTCACCTTTGCCACTTGAAGCAAGTCCTAGGGGCATAATATTTCCTGGATTATTATTCATCCCATGACAATCGAAACAAATATTTTTCACCATACAACAATCACCTTTGTACTAATACACTGTGGAAACATTCTCTAGGTCGTCATCCTTGCATGAGCAGACTGCAAACGAAACCACCCTGTAGAGGTTGTTTTATTATTACAAAGACAAGGAATAACAACCATGAAATAAAATATGCAATTATTTTACTTAGTATTTGGTTGAACACTTTATTCTAGTATAAGCAATTCCTAGATTGTTGATGTGGGGATAAAGCAATAAAATTCACTTCTGCAGAGTGCGAAGCTCTTAGCCGGAGATGAATTTCTTGTTTGTTTGGAAGGTTACGTTGCTAGAGATGAATTTCTTGTTAAACATATTGCTTATATCTTATACTCCTACAGACCTTAGATCAACAAATGGGTTCTATACAAATATGAGATTTTCATATAAGAGATATATTGAATACAGTGGTCTTTTATGAAGTTAAATACGATGTAGATACATATTTTGGTAAAAATCATGAGGTAGAATTGAAATTAGTTGGCTCAGTTCCTTCCTGCTTCTCACTTATTTATGTTTTGGGCCTACTGACCAAGGAAAGTAGTTTAAGTCTGTTAGGTTTTAAGCTTCCAAGTCCTCCGTATTTTGATGCTTATTGAAGTTGTGGCTTCACAGAGCTAAGATATGTTAATCCATTGGATAAAGAGGACAACAGATGATGTACCTGTAGGAAATTTCTAAGGCCTATATAAGGAAAAGCAGCAGTTATATAAATTCCTGTAGGCTTGTTCAGACAACTGTATCTTGAGCTGCAGAAGAGGTTGGGCAGCGTGGTAGTTAAGACACCTCCAGGAAAGTAAACAACAACGACAACATACCCAGTGAAATCCCACAGAGTAGGGTCTGAGAAGGGTCGAGTGTACACAGACCTTACCACTACCTCATGGAGATAGAGAGACTGTTTACGAAAGATCCTCGGCTCGAATATATTCGCCCCAAACCTCCAGGAAAGCAGTTGAAAATTTTTTTTTAGCCTTCATAGATGCATGTTGTGCACATTCTCAAAAAGATAGATGCATGTTGTACACTTGTACCAATAACATTCCCTTTGAAAAATAAAAAGTTGACATGTTTTCTTCTGATTCCTTGTATATTCATCCTTTTACTTTATACAGTTGATAGCATGGACCCACCTGCATTTCACAATTTCTTTATCCTCTTATTGGCTTGCAGATATCATGCAATTCACAAAGAAGTTTATAAATGGTTCGATATAAGCTTTGATGACTTTGGTCGCACATCAACACAACAACAGACGGAAGTTTGTCAAACAATTTTCAAGAAGCTGTGGGAAAATGGTTGGCTTTCTGAGAATACCATGCAGCAGGTATTAGGTTCTAGTTCAATCTAATATACCGGGCAATCATTTTTTTAACCGTAATGAGCAGGTCAGCTTGCACACACCTCGACTAATTCAACATGAGACCTGCCTCCTCCCACCAACAATTGGTAGCGTTGTCTCTGCTAGGATTTGAACTTGACATCTCATGGTTCTTAACCACTAGCCCTCACTTGGGAGTGCATCTCCCTGTCAATCATCTTCCTCCTCCCCACCCCCACCCCCTCACACAAAACCAAAATAAATAAATAAATAAAGAAATTGTTTCCCTGCCAATCAGCTTGTTGCTACTGTAGTGTGCTTTTATATAGCTAGACATTTTGATTTTTCTTTCAAATGCTTCTTCAGCTGAAGTTGCAAGAACTACAGGTGGAGCTTAGTTGACATTTTTCCGACTGAAGTTCAATCTCTTATGCAGCTTTACTGCAACACCTGCAAAAAGTTCTTAGCGGACCGACTTGTAGAGGGTAGCTGTCCTACGCCAGGTTGTAACTACGATTCTGCACGAGGAGATCAATGCGAGAAGTGTGGGAAACTATTAAATCCCACAGAATTAATAGATCCAAAATGCAAGGTTTGCTTGTCCTCTCATTTTCAGTTAGATGTGTACTCCTTAGTAGGTTTTATTTTAAAAAATATGATGTTAGTTAATCAAATATAGTCTATTGAAAATGAATGCAGATTCCTTCAGTGAGACACCTGATTTTTTGTTGGAGCCCAATCACATAATTTTTAAAGGATTCATTGTCTTGCGATATAATTGAATGTATGAAGGATTGGAACCACAAAAATTACACATAATTTTGTTCACATTGGATTGGGAGTATATGTGTGTTAGAAGTTCTATTAATTCATGTTGTGGACTAAGAGTATATTGGATGTGGTAGAAAGTTCTACAAACTGCTTAAATCTTAGCTTGCTTACTCAACAGGTTTGTCGCAACACCCCTTGTATCCGAGATACAGATCATTTATTCCTTGAGCTTCCTTTGCTGAAGGATAAGTTAGAAGCATATATCAACGAAATGTCAGTGTCCGGCGGATGGAGTCAGAATGCTATCTATACAACACATGGGTGGCTTAGAGAAGGACTTAAATCAAGGTGTATAACTAGAGATTTGAAATGGGGAGTTCCAGTACCACTTGAAAAATACAAGGATAAGGTTGGTTGAGTGAAAAGAGTTGATTGTAACTTGTAACCCTGTGATAATTGATCCACATCCAGCTATCAATTTTATTATGTCGATTTAATTTGAAGTTAACAAAAATTGTTACCTATGATCCAGGATTTCATGACATTATTCATTGATTGGCAATTAGGTTTTCTATGTATGGTTTGATGCTCCTATTGGATATGTATCAATCACCTCATGCTACACAACTGAGTGGGAGAAGTGGTGGAAGAATCCTGATAATGTGGAGCTGTATCAGTTTATGGGCAAGGACAATGTGCCTTTTCACACTGTGAGTTCTAGAAACTTTAAAATCATCACAAGTTAGCTGGTAGGCTTCTAATTTTGTGATATTAGGTCTTTTTAATTTATTTGGCATGAAGGAGAATAGTGACAACTAATGGCCCTGTAGCAGGGTGCACATGGGTTCTGCATTGTCATTAGTCTTATCTTTTGATGTGTTGCTCTCCGATCCATGATTTTTACGTGTATTATTAGTTTTTTATCTCAGCAGTATGGCTAGTTTATGTATACCTAGGTGGTTATTTGTGAAGGGGAATGAGTGGTTAATTGATGTACCAACAATAAATGTTGTATTTTCCAGGTATTATTCCCATCTATGCTTCTTGGAACTGGTGAAAGCTGGACACTTATGAAAACAATCAGCGTAACAGAGTACTTGAACTATGAAGCAGGTTAGTTAGAAATTAGTTAGTGTTGCAATGTGTAATTGCTGCTTGAGACTTTAATTTGGAGATTCTAGCCAATAATACATCATCCCATGTTACTGATTTGATCTTTTTCCGTTCACTTTTTTGGTTGGAATAACCAGGCAAATTCTCAAAGAGCAAGGGTATAGGAGTTTTTGGTAATGATGTAAAAGATACAGATATTCCTGTAGAAGTATGGAGATATTACTTGCTGACAAACAGGCCAGAGGTGGGCCATGGTGCTTGACAATGTTATTTGTGTAATGCAATTGTATCACTAAATATTTTTGGTTACTGCAGGCCTCAGACACTTTGTTTACATGGGCAGACCTACAAGCAAAGTTAAACAGTGAGTTGCTAAGCAACTTGGGCAATTTTGTCAATAGAGTCCTGAGTTTCATTGCAAAAGATCCAGGTACCTCAGTTAGCTGGCTTTTGGATATTTACGTAGTTTTCCCCTGTTAATCGGCGATTGTTGTTGTCAAGGTTGCTTCTCTGTTGATATTATGTCATTTAGGCTTTAAAAAGGTTTGGCAGCTTATTTTGCTGTCTATTTATCTTTTCTATAATTCCTATGATTTATGTATTTATGATATGGTTTTCCACATGGTTCATGTTTCCTGCTTTTAATATTCTTTATGTATCTGGTTGATTGCTGAAATTCTGTATTTCTATTTCTTGGAAATGAAAAAATAAACAGTCTCTCACTAGGCCTCCGTGATTTATGGATCTGGTATTTCAGAAAGCAGGAAAACTTATCAAGAAAGAAAATATAGTAGAAGGCAGAAAAAGATGTAGGAAAATATTTCTCTCGAGAAAGAAGTTGTAGGGTTATGGTTGGGTGAATGTAGTATTTTTTGTTAATTGTCTAGAATCCATCATGTCTACTGAGGAAAACGTCTTATCCTCTTTTTCCTACATATCTAACGGATTGACAATGCCTTCATACAGCCTCAGGTTATGGTTCGACTATTCCCGACGCTGAAGGAGCAGAATCACATTCCTTGACAAAGGCATTAGGTGAAAAAGTTAGAAGTTGTGTCCAGCAATATATAGAAGCCATGGAGAAGGTAATTAAACAACTTTTCCTGGGTTTTCCAGTTGTAGTGTTATAAGTAGTGTGTCTTATTTTATTAGTAAAGAAAAAGAATAAAAAAGAAGAGAAAAGAGGAAGCTATGATAGTAAGGTTGCTCATCTGTCATGGGTGACACATTTTCTTGCATCTGATTCTATCTTGACTGGTGCACTTCTTTTCTTTGATGCCTTTTGGTCTAGGTTAAATTAAAGCAAGGTTTGAAGATTGCTATGTCTATTTCTAGTGAAGGAAACGGTTATTTGCAGGTAATTGTCAAGTGCTTTCCAGCTCTAGTTTTTGATCAATAACTGCAATGTAAGTGTAATTACCTCATTTTATTTTACCTAACTGAAAATTTGATTTTTTCATGAAACTAAGGTAACGATTGTGGGTATTCTTATGTTTGCTCTTATCTCAAACTGTTGAGGTTCATTGCTTCGAATTTTCTGCAGGAGAGCCAATTTTGGAAGCTTTACAAGGAAGATAGGCCTTCCTGTTCGATAGTGATGAGGACTGCTTGTGGTCTAGTATATCTTCTAGCATGTCTTTTAGAGCCATTTATACCATCTTTTTCACGAGAGGTAATATTTCTGATGCCTTCATGGCAAAATTGAACTTTGTGTTATGTCATCTGTCTATGTGCAGGGATTTGATGCTTTTCCCCTCGTGATTCACAGGTGCTTAAGCAGCTCAACTTGCCTCCTGAAACTCAATTTTCACTATCTGATGAAGGTGGTGACATTGAAAATAGCAAAAGACCATGGGATATTCTACCTGCAGGTCACAAAATTGGAACACCAGCACCATTGTTCAAGGAGCTGGTAATTCAATTCATTCTCTTTTAACTCTGTATTTATTCATTATTTCATTTGTTTGCTGGTTTATTGATGCTGATGAAAATATACAGAAAGATGAAGAAGTTGAATTCTACAGAAATAAGTTTGCTGGAAGTCAGGCAGATAGAGCAGATAGGGCTCTGAAGGCAGACACTGTTGCCAAAAAGATGGCAGAACAATTGAATAAAGCAAAAATATCAGGTTAGAATTTCCATTTGTTTGACTCTGTCAGGACTCATGAATTTATTTATTTGTAGGGCAGACGTGTTTAGATTTAAAGGAAGGAGCCTTCTAGTTTCTTTAGGCATAAGTTTTAAAGCAGTTACTTTGATTGTTTTTGGAGCATTAATGAGGTGCAGTAGTTGCTTCGGTAATGGGATGCAACCATGGTCCAGTATAATATAATCTTATTTACTTGTTAAGAAAAAAGTAAAAATGTATTGTGCTACAGGTGGCATCCCCATGGAAGTTTGGAAGTGTCTTGGGGATGTTGGATTAGTATGGCTTATGAAGCTATTTAATCCTATACTAAAACTGGTAGGATGTCAGACGAGTGGAGAAAGAGTAACAAGGAGATATTTGAAATTGTGCGAACTATTGTAACAGTAAACTTATGAAATAGAATGTCATATGATGGAACTTTGGGAAAGAGTAATACAACATAGACTTAGGGACTCTACAAAAGTGACGGAAAACTAGTTTGGAATTAGGCTTGGTCGATATACGAATGCTATATTATTGCTAAGAAGATTGAAATGAAGTTGTTTTGAAAGATGTACAATCTCTTAAAAGTCAGGCAGATTTAGCGAAATAGTCTTTCCCTTGATATGCTTAAGTAGACAAGTAAAAGTGAATTTACATTTAATATAGTGGACAAGTAAAAGTGAATGGAGGGAGTATTGAAAACCCTCCTGTTTGTCTTTCCCTCCCCCTTATTCGTCCTCTTTCTCTTTCTGTTTCTCCTTCTCTCTTTCCCCTTCTCCTATTTTTGAGTTGTTTCGGGCTCCTTATTCTTTTAGATAGGCATTTGTCTAGAATAATGTGAATTAATTTGATCTCTTCCCTTGTTCTTATATTCCTCCATCTCTCCCTTTCTGTTCACTCTTCTCTCTTTCTCCCCCTTCTTCCTGCTCCCTTTTTGTGCGGCATCTCATTCAGTACCTCTTCTGCATGGACTTATCAATAATGACATTACTTCGTCAAACAAAAAGAACTTATAAAAGGATAGAAAAGTGTCTTCAGTGTTCCTCTTGTGCTGTTCTTTTTCTATGGAGGATCATTTGGGTTTATAAAAAATGAATTTAACCTATTGCCCCCACAACACACCTGTCTTCCCTGAGACGATTTAGCAATAGCCGTCTTTGAGGCACTTCTCGACTGTTCGTCTGTTCCTTTCAAGATATTGATTACAACTCCCTTTTGGTCCTCTTATGTTCTTAATACCTTACCACTAAATAATAGATCCTAGTTTCCTGTGAAGATTTCTTGTTTGGTGCCAATATTTTAAGCTTTCAAGAATACATACAGATCCTTGTGCTTTCATAAGAGACAAGTAGATCATCTACCCTTATGCAATCTAGTATTGGGATCCTTTCGGATTCTTATTTACATTCTAGGTATAGTCAGCCATGGTAGTTGGCTGCAGTTTAGCTCTATTCTTGCATGAGAATTATATGGATTTTGGTTTATGTTGATTTTTTTCATTGTGTACTAGATGGTAATAAGAAGGAACGTGCAACAAAATCTTCTGAAACCAAGTCTAAGGTCCCAGCCTCTGTTGAAGGAGAAATTTCCATTGGTAGACTTGACATTCGTATTGGCCTCATAACCAAGGCGCAGAAACATCCTGATGCTGATTCATTGTACGTGGAAGAGATTGATGTTGGTGAAGCTCAGCCCAGAACCGTTGTTAGTGGTCTTGTAAAATATATTCCACTTGAGGAGATGCAGGTTTGGCTTCTACACTATTGCAATTTCCAAATATGAAATGAACTGGTGAAATTTATTTGCAGTGACATTTCCCTTTCAGAATCGGAAGGTCTGTGTTCTATGCAACCTAAAACCAGCTAGCATGAGGGGGATAAAGTCCCAGGCAATGGTTCTTGCCACTTCTAATAGTGATCACACTAAGGTAACAGCAAGTATGCTGATCTCTTCTATCCATATCTCTGGAAATTGCTGTGTCTTGCTATTCAACTCTGAATGCTATGACTATAACCTCCACACTTAGAAACCCAATACCAAAAAGGAGAAAAATTGAAGGCCAGAAAAGAATGGAAAAATTGAATAAGATGAGGGGCAGATTTTTTTTTTTTTTTTGGGGAAAAAGCAGCATTGCTAGGCTTATTTTTCATACAAAGCTAAGACCTTTAGCTTGAACCACTGTAAAATGTCTTGGCAAAGAGGTAAGTGCGAATCTAACTACTGGTGGTGGAGAAGGAGCTTAAAATTCTCTTAAATTTGGAGCTTCACTCTATGAACGACTAATGCTAGTTTAAAGTAGGCCAAAAAGAGGTTCCCATCTGTTGGAAAACAAATGGAGGCATGCAGTCTCGAAAATGGAGCATATCTACTAGCTAATATATCAACAAGTGGAAGTGTTCTCTTCATACGGAAATGTCGAGTTAAGCAAACAAGAATAGAACTTAGAAAGGCATCCAACAGAATGGGGGAAAGGGAAGGGATACCAGGAAAAAATAGCTAAGAACATCTACTTCCTCTCTGTTTTATTACTCAATAGAAACATCATAAATGTTTGTTTTGCAGTAGACAGCAGTAATATTGTAGAACAGGCATTACATAACTGTCGATTTTATTTGGATGACTTTAATCATTTATACTGATGTTGATGTACAACGTCAGGTTGAATTAGTCGAGCCACCAAAAGATGCTGTGATTGGGGAACGAGTTACATTCCTCGGTTTTGATGGCAAGCCTGACGATGTCTTGAACCCTAAGAAGAAGGTATGGGAAACTGTTCAGGTGGATTTACATACCAATAAGGAGTTAGTTGCCTGCTATAAAGATGTACCATTCACCACATCAGTTGGTGTTTGCAAGGTTGCATCCATTGCTGAAGGAACAATAAGGTAGGCTGATTTTTTTTGGTTCATTTATAAGGGAAAGAAAAATGCAACACATTTAAAGTATTTTCTTGTTTATTGCTCTGATAGCAATGTATTATTTTACTGTTATCAATTGTTCACAATATTACTATAGTGGCAAGTTTTGATTCTATTAAACAAGCTAGTAACATTATTTTCATTTCTGTAATTTTATTTTTTGAATCATATTTTGGAACAAATATTTCCATCTGAGGTTCGATACTGTTTGTGCAAAAAAGCCATACACTTCACTAGTTGTGAATGTGTGGATCCAAGATAGAACCAACCCACGAGGTCTATTGTATGCAGTCTTACTTTACATTTATGCAAGAGGCTATATTCATAGCTCAAACTCGTGACCTCCATGAAGTGGAAGGTAATAAGAAAAGAAAACTAAGGATTAAATTCCTTGTATATTTTCATTTACTAGTTTTGGACACGTGCGTTGCACGTCCCATGCTAATTTATATAAATTTGTTAGCATATATGATAAATGTAATTCTTAGTCTAATAAACTTTCACAATTGATACGAATTTCATTTTGACAAATATGTATGGAAGTATCATTGCAACGAAATATTTTTTCTAGCTAAAAGTCTCCGTTATAGAATTGATCGGTTAAAGGCTAAAAGTGACAACAAAATTTAAAATAAAATATGGTAAGAAATCACGTCAACATTCAGTGAAATACAAGTAGGAAACAAAATAACACTATCAAAAGATGTGGTGCATTGGATGAGGCTACTCTTCAATTAACCAGAGGTCGGGTTTGAACCTTGATTATGAAAAGTCCTTAGTAGGGAGTGTTTCCCCCCAAATGGGGCCCTACGTGGCACAAAACCAGAATAGTTGGGCTCCCATATAAAAATAACTATGACGACTTACATACTTGGTAACAATTTATGTATATTCTCATGAATAATCGTAAGAACTAACAAAGAAAAATAAATTTACCAACTAAATCTACAGTACTTTTTCTCTATTATTTCTTCTGGTGGTGATGTTAATGCATATTTTGCTGATTTATAACCCTAAATATGCATAAACTTATCAGTAAAGTTAGAATATTCTACCAAAATATATAATTAATTAGCAATTTATTGTTGTAACTGATGACATAAAGAGGGAGAAAGAATGATGATATCGAAATTCAAAACTACTCCCTACTTTATAGCTTACGTTAATGGTAGGAGGTGTAAATATTTTGGTGGCGTTAAAGTTTTAATTCCCACGTAGCCATAATGCACCACTTGTTAGAATCCTATTTAATTGTGATATTTAATTTTCATCTATATATGATTAATTCTATCTTTATTACATAATTTAATGCACATTTAAATACGATTCCGTCAATATCCAATTATTTATTAGAAATTTAGAATATTTTTGTACAAAATAATATCTCACTTTTAATAATATATGATGATATGATTAATGAATAATAAAGTATTTGTTTGTACAACAAAACTTGGGATTAAGGAAGAATCCAAAACAATCTTCAAAAGGTGAACTACACACATTGTAGTTGTGTGTCCTCTTCTTTCTCTCAAGTTCCCAGAAAGTGAACTCTCTTTTATCTTTTCTGGAAATTGAATGCCTTGATGGCGAAGGCAAACAGGAAGGCGAAAACAACAGGCCATGCAACGATAACTGCTCCAACGACTCCGAGGAAATCATGCTCAAATCCAAAATAACGCTCCAAGAATTGTTCCACATTTTCATCATGGCTGAGCTTAGTTTGCAGGTCTCCGAATTGTGATGCAACAAGACCATACAAGGTCCACGCGACAGGGCAAAGCCAATAGTACCATCTCCACCATATTGGAATGCGCTGTAGATAACATGTCATGTTTTCGAGATTCAGTTTGGTGTATGTGGATAAAAAGGAAGATGGAAATGAAGGATTTTCAACAACTTACAGGTCGTGGAACGATGAATCCTGAGAAGAGATTCCATACTGCATAGAAGAAGGCCGCGACTATAGAAGCAACGTTTTGATTTGGGGAAATAGCCACAGTCATCATGCCATAGTAGGTGAAGTACAAGAGAGTGAAATACATGATGAAGAGATACCAAAAGAACTTGGCAGCAGTCCATTCGAATCCAATCATTGCATACACAATGACACCATAGAAAGCTGCTTGTAGAAATACATAAGGTATTTCAATGACAACTTGTCCAAAGGCATAAGGTAAAGCAGAATACATTCCAGCAGCTCTTTCTCTGTAAAATACAGTACGCTCAACGGCTACAACAGGCTGGGCTGACGATGAATTTTGTACACCGAGGAAGAGAGTTGCAGCATACATAGATCCCATAGCGTTTAAAAGATCCTGGCTTCGACTCCTGTGATCAATAAAGCTCAAAAAGTTAAGGGAAGTTACTTTTTTCTCAAGTTTATATTTTCTTGTCAATGTGATTTTACTTACACTCTGGTACCAAGATCCCAGAACAATGTGCCAAAGACAAGTGCTAGGATGACTGTGAAGATGAATCTGACTGCTGTGTAAGATGGATTACGCCAGTATGACAAATGTTGCTTCCAGAGACATGCCATACATTGAGTCCAGAAAGACTGTGAAAATTGAGTGTCGAAATGCAGATCCTTTGTACCAGGACGAGGCGTACTTAATTCAGCAATCAAGGCTTTGTTCCTCTTGTAGAGGTCTGATTGCTTGTACAGATCAGCAAAATCAACACCTAACAACATTTCTTGAGATGAGGAGGTGACTTCTAACATCCAAGTTGCGGGATTGTAAGCCTCTTTTATCTTACTAACTCCAGGCATTGACTGAACTCAAGACGAAACTAAGATCAGTACTTGATTATATGAGGTAGGAAAAAGAAGACGCGTTTTGTTCTTTGTTAACGTACCTCAAAGTAACTGATCAAATGGCAAGAATAGCGACCTAGAGGGCCAACATATATCTCCTGTCCTCCTCGTTTCATTAGAAATAGCTGAAAATCCGTGTTTACTTTTAGTATTCAGAAGCAAAAGAAGACGGAAACATGTATTAGTTTCATTGTCTTGGAAGGTTAATGAACGCACCTCATCAAAGGCTTCAAAAATGTCAATGCTAGGCTGATGAATGGTACAGACAACGGTTCTTCCTGTATCGACAGTGTTCCTAACAGCTCTCATTACAATGGCAGCTGCTCTTGCATCCAACCCTGAAGTTGGTTCATCCATGAAAATGATAGAGGGGTTTGCTACCAGTTCAACTGCAATGGTCAGCCTTTTGCGTTGCTCGGTTGATAGACCATTGACACCAGGCAATCCGACTAAGGCTGATCTTAAAGGAGTTAGCTCCACAAGTTCCATAACTTCCTCAACAAACATCTGCAGAGAGGTGATACATCGATTATGTTATTGCCCTGCCATACATGTTTCTTCAATATGTTCGACCAATTTTATGGAGAAAGGATTTAGGGGAACTGACCTTTCTCTTGTTTTTGTCAACGTCTTGAGGTAAACGCAACCAAGCTGAGTAAACCAATGACTCGTAAACTGTAATATAAGGCGAATGGATGTCATTCTGCTCACAATATCCAGAAATACGTGCAAACGTTTGTTGCTTCTTTGGATATCCAGAAATCTTGATGTCACCATCAATATATCCTCCTGTTTTTCTTCCAGCCAACACATCCATCAACGTTGTTTTACCGGCTCCACTAACACCCATCAAAGCTGTGAGAACACCTGGCCTGAAAGCTCCACTCACGCCTTTTAGAAGTACCAATCTATCTTCAGTGGCACCTTGGTCTTTTATTTCCTGCAATTCATGAGGATGTTAAAGTTAGTTGTTCATGGAATATAAAAGCCATACGAGTCACGAACACCATTAATGAAAAGTTCTGGAAGGTCACCTGAGGCATGTCAACGGAGTATACAACGTTATCAAAAGTGATGGAATGCGGTTCAAAAGGAAGAACCATTCCCTTCTTCTTGTCCTGACCCTCAGTTTCACTTCCCTCAATGAGTTGAGCATTCTCATCATCTTCTGATATGATAGTTTGTGGCTTACCAAAAGCTGAAGATATATTAGAAATACGGTATTAGCCCTATTTCTCCAGTCGTAGTACATGCCATCGTTCATTTTATGTTAGTACATGACATTTTTCTTTTCAAAGGGAATGTAAAGGCACCAGAGATACTCACGGTTCAGGTAAGCGAGTCCAAAACTGTAGCAGATGTTGAAGATTAGTATGAATCCGATAAGTGCCCCAACACCTATCCAGTACCAATCTGCGTCTGGAAAGAACCCTCGAGATCTTACTACTGCATATCCAAGAGGTTCAGTTCCATTTGGCGCGATCTGTTTGAATTAAGAGTTGATATGAGCATCCATATATACAAGAAAATTAGCTATTTGCAGGTGGTTTGGAATAAAATTGCTTACATGTTTCCACTTCTTCCCATCAAATTCATTCACAAGGATTGAATTCACAGAATACATTAATGGTGAGATCCAGTAACCCCAGATCCACCATTTCTTCACATCATCTGCAGCATCATGCAAAATAGAAGATGAATACACGTATGATTGAACAAGAAAAAGAATTTTTACAAACATAATAAAACAAAACGTACTTCTCGAGAGGACAAAACCAGACAATGCAAACTGCAAAACCAGTGCAAATGCTCCAAATGTGGTAGCGACTCCCATTGTTCTCCCCGCTGCACCAATGAATCTGAACAATCCTGAGGCCATCTGGTGTACTAGTACGAGAAGCAAGAACTGTTTGAAAAACCTGCAAAGGCGTACTCCCTTTAAAATCATGAAATTATACGAAAGCCATCAAATTATTACCTTTTTCTTCCCTTACCTTGAAATATTCGGATCAAATCCCATGACATAATACGTAAGAACCGTCCAAAGAGCAACTTCAATAAACGTTATTGGGATTTTGAGAACCCATGTAGGAAGAGCATAAGCCCATGAAGGATAAAAAAGAAGGTCCCTTTGCTTGAAGTAAACTGGAAGCTTCAAAATTGTCAGGTTGATCTCAGCCATTCCATTGAACATAATCACAACGACTACGAAAAAGAGAGCACCAGCATACATCCCTCCATCATCCATGGTATCTCGAGGCATCTTGGTGCGGAAAAAGACGGTCATCATTATAAATGCCATGACCATGAGCTGAGAAAACAGAGCAGAAACAGAGAATTAACAATTGGCACAAGGTGATGGAATGGAAAAACACTTGCATATTTGTAATAGAACAAGTAATAAGTACCTGAAAGAGCTTGAATATGTAAACAAATGAGTTCCTCTTCATTAGTAGGAATTCGCGTTCAGCGCAGACCTTCAACATCTGTTTCATCCCTACACCATACTTCTGATTACACAAAGCAGCAGGGTGACTTTTGGTCTTGTCATATGGAGTTACAAGCTCATCGGCGAGTTTCTTTCCAACGTGGAAAGACTGATATGCCTCAGCAAATTCTTTTGATGTGATAAACCTGTAAGGTTCATCCTTCTTAGCCCAATATTGTTGTTGATCCTTCTTTGATGTTACCTTCAAGAAATAGTTTAAAACTTTTAAATAAACGTTTAGATGAGATAGTCGTACAATTCAACACAACATCATAGAATTTGCATGTTATACTCTATTGTAAGACATACCTCTTGCAAGAAATCTGCCACACCTTTCCTCTCGGGGCACTTGAATCCCATGGATTCAAAGAAGTCAAGAACATCTTCTCGAGGGCCCTGATAGACAATGCGTGAATCTGACAATAGAATTATGTCATCAAACAAGTTGTAAGTCTCAGGGGCTGGCTGCAACAGAGATATCACAGCAGTTCCCTTCAAGAGCTGCACTGATTGTCTTAGTGAATTCACAATAGAGAAAGTAGTTGAACTATCCAATCCTGTTGAGATTTCATCCATGAAAAGCGCCTTTGCTGGTCCAACAAGCATTTCACCTGTCGTTACACGTTTCTTTTGCCCCCCTGAAATACCCCTTAACATTTCATCTCCCACCATTGTATCAGCACAGATATCCAGTCCCAAGATCTGCAAATGGAAAGATAAACAATAGGTAACGTCCATAAGACAGGTTATCTGCTACAACAAGTTAAAAAACGCTATATACATTAGTAATTAGATTATAAATGTTACCTTAAGAACATAATCTGTAACAACATTTGCTTCCTGTCCTTTCGTTACTGAAGCCTACATTTCCCAAAAACAATATATATGTGTAAATTTTTACTAGAAGATTTAGTATTATTTCCTTTCATGTCTTTCTGCTGTGTTCTTACCTTCATGTAGATATCAATGTCACGATCCGGCTTGATATTAGCTGCTTTCTCTCTTCTTGATAGTTCAGCCAACATCTCTATACAAGTTTTCAAGAAAGAACAATAATTAACAAATGAATGTCTATACGACGTATTAGTAAAAATAATACATATATTAGTCGCGATATTACTTAATCCTAAGTATTCAGTGTTATAGAATGTATAATTAATTCAAAGCAAATCATAGTACTAACAATACAAAGGTTATTAATACATGAATAAGCATAGTTAAAGATACAACTGTCCTTAAAACATCAAATCAAACAGTGAATAAGAAATAATCTCGATATAACTTACTTCAAACTAATACACTTTTTTCAATACTATTCGTATATACTCTACGAAAGGACTATAAGAAGAAAATACTAACCATATCTAGGGCCAACTCCTTGACATCTTGCAGAAAATTCCAAAGTTTCCCTAACAGTCATTTCTCCAATATGCAAGTCATGTTGACTGATATAAACAGCTGTTTTTCTTGGAACAAATTCATGTAGTTCATGTCCATTATAGGTCACATTCCCAGTAACCTGATTTCCAAAATAAAGGAATTTTTTTTAAAACAAAGTCCTATTTAAAATTTTTTTAATAATTTTTCACTTAGTTTAGGAAACATGATAGTTTATTTCGAAAAAGGGGTTGCTCATATGGTAAAAATAAAAAACTTATGAAAGAGAGTAGTTATTATATATAGGAAAAATACCAAATTTGCCCCTAAACGTTGCGTGGGACCTTTGTTCCATTAGGGTGGAAGGGTAATATGTATTTAAAGGTTAACGATAAGTGCAAATTTATTTGAAAAACTTAGATGATGGGTAAATATAAACGATTTTCATATAATCGATTTCTGATTGTACAGGGGTAAATTAGTCTTTTTCTTTTTTCATTATATATTTGGAATTGAAAATCTCACCTTTAGTGTAGGATCAAGTTTTCCAGCCAATGCTAATAACAAAGTAGTTTTTCCAGAACTTGGAGGTCCCAAAAGTAGAGTCATCCTTGAAGGCTTAATCATCCCACTTACATCTTTGAGAATTGTGATTTGCCTCTTTCTACTTGGAAGGATGTGAAGAGAATTCAAGAATGCCTTTGAAGGAAAAAATTGGAGAAAAAAAAGAAGAAGTTAGTTTCGATTTAAAAAAAAAAAAACAGTTCAGTGCACAAAGCATCTTGTGTTATCAGGGGCCCGGGGAAGAGTCGCACTCTATAGACAATCTTGCATTATCTGAATGCAATGATTAATGACTGCTATTATGATTCGAACCTGTGACATATAGGTCACGTAAAAACAACTTTATCGTTGTTTCAAGCTTCCTCGTCATTAGTTTCGATTAAAAAATAATTTATTTTTTTTAATTTCATATTTTTACCTCAACAAAATTTGTCATGAAGTTGATAAAAGTAGGCAAAGCTCTGCTTCCTACATATGCATCTGCCTCAATGTTTAGATTCTCATATCTCACTTCAATTGATGGCAATTCAATTCCAACTCTGTAAATTTTTTCAAAGGAAAAAAAAGGTTAAATACCAACTAAATAAAAAATAAAATTTTAAAAAAACTCAACTCATAATTAGAAAAAAAAAGAGAAAAAACAACAACTTCGATTTTGCACTAAGTTCTCGCTATGCCTAGGTCCGACGAAGGGCCAAGTAACTTTGGCTTAAATCGTGTATTTGTGGTTTTTTTTTTAAATCGTCTAATATGTACAAGTAATCTATTCAGAATCAGTATTGACGTTCCATAAAGTTAAGCTCCTGTTTGGCCATGATTTTTGTTTTCAAAGTGAATAATCGTATTTGGAAATTGAAGTTGTTTTTGAATTTTTATGAGTGACTTGGTTTGGCTCCTAGACACACACATTCACAACTCTTGTTATAATGCATATGGGGTCAAGAAAGGGCCGAACGATATTGGGTCTATTGTATGCAGTCATCTCTACGAGAGGTTCTTTCCACAGCTTGAACTTTTGATAGGGATGGCAATGGGACAGGGCGAGACAGGTACGGGGCGGGTTTAGAGCTATGTGGGGGAGAGTAGGTTTAAAGGTAGGGGCAAAGCAGGTTGAAGTAACTATTTTTAAAATTAATACGGGTTGCGGGTTTAAAATACCAAATAAGAATTCAAAAAAAACTAAATCTTTGTAATTAGTAAAAATCAAAGATATAAACTTTTTATATTAAACATTGACTTTAATTTTAATTTCTTTGCTAAAAAAATAAAACTAGACATGTCCGATAAATTGTTAGTTGTTGAAATATTTAATTAGTTGTTGAGATGTTAATTAACAAAAAAAATTATAAATTCTTATTTTTCATATTAAATTCAATTAAAAAATAAATAAAAATTTAAGCAGGACAGGTCTACATAGACCATGACAGAACAAGTTGAAAATGAAAAAAAAACAATTATCATGTGAAAACTGTTTAAAATATTTAATGATTGAACTCAACCTGTACCGTCCCATTGCCACCCCTAACTAACAAACAAACTATAGCCACATAAAAAGTATAAATTATCTTCACTTACGTTTCAATTCTGTTCTTGAGTTTGAACAAGAACTTTTCATTATCTTCATCGGCAACCTTAACAAGCCTATCAAGCAAATTCTTTCTTTCTTGATGACCAATATCACTCGTATCAATTTCAGTAACAATTTCACCTTCTTTTCCAAACAATAACCCTTTTCTCATACGATCAAACGTAGGTAATTTCTCTAAAGCAGCCCATTTAAGAGCTTCTTCATCATCTTCATCTCTCCCTGATCGCGAAAATATCGAGTTACCAGAATTTGCCCTCAAACTCCCCCTCATACTACCTCTAAAATTGCTAAGATTTGCCGCCTCCATTATCAATCTTTAGTTCTTGTCAACTCTAAGCAGAATTCGTAAACTATGCAAATTGGTGTTTGGAAATGAATAATTTTTTTTATGTGTTTGCTTTTATAAAGAACCAAAAAAATAGTTGGTGGCAATAAGAGTCAAAGGCAGAGCATTTATGTAGGAAGAAATTAAGGATATGTTAACACAAATGTAGTCTTTTTTTGACTTTTGACTAAATATTTTGAAAAATCTAGAATAATCAAATGTCACCATTCAATAATAGCAGACTTTTTTGTCCACATGTTTGATTCTTATTTTTTTAAAATCAAATTTCTATATCTCCAAAAGTTAAAATAAAAGATAATAATAAGGACAAAAAACATGTGGTACATCAAACTTTCATTTTTCACTAATTATTTCTACCCAAAACTTAGAATTCTTCAAAAAAAAAAGAAAAAAATTACAAGAAATAGTCTTAAAGTTATGACCTATACATAATTTTTGTGTGTAGTCTTTTTTATCTTTTCTGGAAGTTGAATGCCTTAATGGCCAAGGCAAATGTTAAGGCAAACATAACAGGTAACGCGACGATCACTGCAGCAACAACTCCAAGAAAATCATGCTTGAATCCGAAGTAACGTCTCAAGAATTGTTCTACAGTTTCATCATCTGTGAGAGGCGTTTGGATGTCTCCGAATTGTGATGCAACAAGACCATATAAGGTCCATGCAACAGGGCATGCCCAGTAGTACCATCTCCACCATATTGGAATGCGCTGTTTATATAACCAAAAAAAAGAACATAACATGTCATTTTTCGTGGTTCAGTAATATTTACATGAATAAGATAAGATAAGATGATGGATTTTTTCAAGAACTTACAGGTCGTGGAATGATGAATCCTGAGAAGAGATTCCATACTGCATAGAAGAAGGCTGCGACTATAGAAGCAACGTTTTGGTTTGGGGTAATACCCACTGTCATCATGCCGTAGAAGGTGAAGTACAAGAGGGTGAAGTACATGAAGAAGAAGTACCAAAAGAATTTGGCAACAGTCCATTCAAATCCGATCATTGCATACACGATGACACCATAGAAAGCAGATTGTACAAAGACATAAGGTATTTCGATGACAACCTGTACGAAAGTAAAGTTTCATGGATCAATATGAATAGTTTTTTGTAACAGAAAAGTCACTCAAGTATTGTCATTTCACCTATAGAAAGGTTGTTGTTAGTTGAGTGACCGTCTGATAAGTTAAATCTGGAATATGTATAAATTGTGACGAATTGAACGGTTTGTTTACCTGTCCAAAGGCGTAAGGTATGGCAGAATACATTCCAGCAGCTTTTTCTCTGTAAAATACAGTACGCTCAACGGCTACAACAGGCTGGACTGATGATGAATTTTGTACACCAAGGAAGAGAACTGCAGCATACATGGATCCCATAGCGTTGATAAGATCCTGGCTCCGACCCCTGTGATCAATAAAGCTCGAAAAGTTTAGCTTAAATACTGTAAGATGTTTTCGTTAAAGTTTATGTTTACTTGTCATTGTGATTTGCACTTACACTTTGGTACCAAGATCCCAGAACATTGTGCCAAAGACAAGTGCTATGAATGTTGTGAAAATGAATCTAACTGCAGTATAAGCTGGATTACGCCAATACGACCAGTGTTGCTTCCAGAGACAAGCCATACATTGGGTCCAGAAAGGCTGTGAATATTGAGTTTCAAAATGCAGATCCTTTGTACCAGGACGAGGCGTACTTAATTCAGCAATCAAGGCTTTGTTCCTCCTGTAGAGGTCGGAATTCTTGTACAAATCAGCAAAATCAACACCTAACATCATTTCTTGAGATGAGGCAGTGACTTCTAACATCCAAGTTGCGGGATTGTAAGCCTCTTTTATCTTACTAACTCCAGGCATTGACTGAATTCAAGAAAAAACAAATATTAGTATTTGATTATAAATTCTGTGAAAAGGAGAATTATTTGTTTGTTCTGATAACATACCTCAAAGTATTTGATCAGTTGGCAAGAATGGCGACCTAGAGGACCAACATATATCTCCTGGCCTCCGCGTTTCATTAGAAATAGCTGAAAATCCATGTTTACTTTTTAGTATTCAGAAGCAAAAGAAAACAGAAACATGTATTAGTCTCATGGTCTTGGAAGGTTAATGAACTCACCTCGTCAAAGGCTTCAAAAATGTCGATGCTAGGCTGATGAATGGTACAGACAACGGTTCTTCCTGTATCGACAGTGTTCCTAACAGCTCTCATTACAATGGCAGCAGCTCTTGCATCCAACCCTGAAGTTGGTTCATCCATGAAAATGATAGAGGGGTTTGCCACCAGTTCAACTGCAATGGTCAGCCTTTTGCGTTGCTCGGTTGACAGACCATTGACTCCAGGCAATCCGACTAAGGCTGATCTTAATGGAGTTAGCTCCACAAGTTCCATAACTTCCTCAACAAACATCTGTAGAGAAGTGATCAATTGATAATGTTAGCGGTTACCATGCACGTTTCTTTAGAAGGTTCGACAAATTAGTAGTATAGATTACCACTATGGAGAAAGAATTTAGAGGAACTGACCTTTTTCTTATTTTCGTCAACATCTTGAGGTAAACGCAGCCAAGCTGAGTAAACCAAGGACTCATAAACTGTAACATAAGGCGAATGGATGTCATTCTGCTCACAGTATCCGGAAATACGTGCAAAGGTTTCTTGCTTCTTTGGATATCCAGAAATCTTGATGTCACCATCAATGTATCCTCCTGTTTTCCTTCCGGCCAATACATCCATCAATGTTGTTTTACCGGCTCCACTAACGCCCATCAAAGCTGTGAGAACACCTGGCCTAAACGCTCCACTTACACCCTTCAGAAGTACCAATCTATCTTCAGTGGAACCTTGTTCCTTCATTTCCTGCAAGTCATTGAAATGTTAAGTCAACTACTAATAGAAAAGAATATCCCTACGAGTCACGAGTATTGTTCTAAGAGTTGCAGAAAATTACCTGAGGCATGTCAACAGAGTATACAACGTTATCAAAAGTGATGGAATGGGGTTCAAATGGAAGAACCATTCCCTTCTTCTTGTCCTGACCGTCTGTTTCACTTCTCTCCATGAGTTGAACATCATCAGCATTCTCGCCGTCTTCTGATATCATAGCTTGTGGCTTACCAAATGCTGCAGTTATATACTTGTTAGTACATAATAATTTTCTTTTCAAAGGGAAAGTAGAGACATCAGAGATACTCACGGTCTAGGTAAGCGAGTGAAATACTGTAGAAGATGTTGAAGATCATTGTGAATCCAACAAGTGCCCCACAACCTATCCAGTACCAGTATGCATCTGGAAAGAATCCCCTAGCTCTTACGACTGCAGCTCCAAGGGGCTCGGTTCCATTTGGTGCAATCTATTTCAATTTAAGTCGATATCAGCATCCAAATATGAGAAATATAACTATATGCACAATGTGTTACACATAAGCACTTACATGTTTCCAATTCTTTCCACCAAATTCATTCACAAGAATTGAATTCACGGAATACATCAGCGGTGAGGTCCAGTAACCCCAAATCCACCATTTCTTCACATCCTCTGCAACATCAGGCAAAATAGGAAATAAATAAAGGTTGGATTACAACAACAATAATAACTATGCCTTAGTCTTAAACAAGTTAGGGTCGACCATATGAAGCTCATATGAAAGAGACATGAGTTATCCATATCATTAGGCTTGTGGAGAAGTTCAACTATCACACATGGCGTGGACGGATCAAATGAAAGCACATGAATGGCTAAATAATAGTTTCAAACACCAAAAAATGTACCTCGTGCAAGGACAAATCCTCCCAATGCAAATTGTAGAAGCAGAGCAAATGCTCCAAAAGTACTAGCTACTCCCATTGTTCTCCCAACTGCTCCGATGAATCTGAACAATGCTGAAGCCATCTGGTGTACTAGTACAAGAAGCAAGAATTGTTTGAACAATCTGCAAAGCAATAGTCGATTAATAATCAAGGATTAATTGTGAAGGCTCCCTGATTAATTTGTAGTGAATTTTCTTTCCTTACCTTGAAACATTTGGATCAAATCCCATGACATAATATGTAAGGAATGTCCACATTCCACACTCTACAAATGTTATAGGGATTTTGAGAATCCATGTGGGGAGAGCATAAGCCCATGAAGGAAAAAAGAGAAGGTCCCTTTGCTTGAAGTAGACTGGAAGCTTGAAAATTGTCAGGGCAATCTCAGCCATTCCATTAAACATAATCATAACGACCACGAAAAAGAGAGCACCAGCATATATCCCCCCATCATCCATATCATCTCGGGGAAGCTTAGTTCGGAAAAAGACAGTCATTGTTATAAGTGCCATTATAGCAAGCTGAGAGAAGACAACAGAAACAAAAAGATCATTACAATTTGAACATAGTAACCAGACAAGGAACATGTAGAGATATAGTTCTTATAGACCAAGTTAAAGGTACCTGAGTGAGCTTGAATAGGTAAACAAATGAGTTCCTCTTCATTAGTAGGAATTCTCGGTCAGCGCAGACCTTCAACAGTTGTTTCGTTCCTATACCATACTTCTTAGTAGACAAAGCAGCAGGGTGGCTTTTGGTCTTGTCATATGGAGTTGCAAGCTCATCACCGAGTTTCCTTCCAACATGGAATGATTGATATGCCCCGGCAAATTCTTTTGATGTGACGAACCTATAAGGCTCATTCCTCTTAGCCCAATATTGTTGTTGATCCTTCTTTGATGTTACCTACACGAAACAATTAAAAACCTCCACCTTTTAGAATCTGAACTTCATTTTTATGCGTTGACGACATATTTAACCATAGAAAAGTTTTTTCTATTTAACAAACTAATCTTTAATGGTCAGACTCTTCAATGTTTAGATGAGATGATCACATATTAACGTTATAATCTTAGTTGGTTATACTTTATCGTAAGACATACCTCTTGCAAGAAATCTGCTACACCTTTTCTCTCGGGGCATTTGAACCCCATGGATTCAAAGAAGTCAAGAATAGCTTCTCGAGGTCCCTGATAGACAAGGTATCCGTCTGACAACAAAATAATGTCATCAAATAGGTTGTAAGTCTCAGGGGCTGGCTGCAACAAAGATATCACAGCAGTTCCCTTCAAGAGTTGCACCGATTGTCTAAGCGAGTTAACAATGGAGAATGTAGTTGAACTATCCAATCCAGTTGAGATTTCATCCATGAAAAGCGCCTTTGATGGTCCAACAAGCATTTCACCAGTCGTTACACGTTTCTTTTGACCCCCGGAAATACCCCTTATCATTTCATCTCCCACCATAGTATCAGCACAAATGTCAAGTCCCAATATCTGCACATTAAAGTCAGAAGCAACTATTATTACTGGAAGATAAGTAGTCAAAAAAACTAAGGCAGGTTACCTCTGACAACAGATTAAAGACACTGACAATAGAAATATATTGGATATCATAAATGTTACCTTAAGAACATAATCTGTAACAACATTGGCTTCTTGTCCTTCTGTTGCTGCAGCCTACATTTCCCAAGATAGAACAACATTCTAAATTAATCGCCATGACGACAAAGATAATGTAAATTCAAGTCCCTAATATTCGATCGTATAAATAATAGCTAAACTAAAGATGATAAAATCTCTACCTTCATGTAGATATCAATATCAGGATCTGGTTTGATATTAGCTGCTTTCTCTCTTCTTGACAGTTCAGCCAACATCTCTATACAAATTTTAAGCAAAATAAGAACATGACATACTTAAGACCATAAGATTAACGGACATTCTAGTACATTCTACGTATCTTTAGTTATCGTCCTTTACTTTCTTAAACTCCCAAACAAATTAAAACGAAACGAGTATCAGAAAATACTTACCAAATCTAGAGCCAACTCCTTGACATCTTGCAGAAAATTCCAAAGTTTCCCTAACAGTCATTTCTCCAATATGCAAATCATGTTGACTGATATAAACAGCTGTTCTTTGTGGCACAAATTCATTTAGTTCATGTCCATTATAAGTCACCTTACCAGTAACCTGATTTCACAAGAAAAATAAAAACTTTAGTATATTTTTTCCATCTTATTTCTAAAAATTTTAATATTATGATGAAAAAAATCTCACCTTTAAAGCAGGATCAAGTTTTCCAGCCAATGCTAACAACAAAGTAGTTTTTCCAGAACTTGGAGGTCCCAAAAGTAGAGTCATCCTTGAAGGCTTAATCATCCCATTTACATCTTTGAGAATTGTAAGTTGCCTCTTTTTACTTGGAAGGATGTGGAGTGAATTCAATAATGTCTTTACAACAAAACAATTAAAAAAAAAAAGTTAGTTTCAAATGAAAAATACCGAGTGAAATGTACGCACACTTTACCACTACCTCGTAGAGATAGAGAGGTTGTTTTCGAAAGATCCTCAAAAAATAAGACAGATAGAATCAACAACAACAACATACCCAATAAAATCTCAAAAGTGGAGTCTGGGAGGGTAAAATGTACGCATACCTTACCACTACCTCATAGAGATAGAGAGGTTGTTTCCGAAAGATCCTCAAAAAATAAGACATAGAGAAATAACAACAATAACATACCCAGCGAAAGTCCCACAAGTGGGGTCTGGGGAGAAAAAAATATACGCAGACCTTACCACTACCTCATAGAGATAGAGAGGTTGTTTCTGAAAGACACTCATCTCAAAAATCATCCCCGAAATTAGAAGTACTAAAGTGTTTATATTTACATTCATATTTTTTTACCTCAACAAAGTTGGTCATGAAGTTCATGAAAGTAGGCAAAGCTCTACTTCCTACATATGCATCTGCCTCAATTTTTAGATTCTCATATCTCACTTCAATTGTTGGCAAATCAATCCCAACTCTGTAAAAAAAAAAAAAAAAGGGTAAAATATCAACTTTACTCATAATTAAAAAAAGCAAAAAGGTAAAATTCCGATTCACTAAGTTCTCGCTATGCCTGAATCTAGTCAAGACTAGACTATGTTAGATCTATTGTACTAAGTCTTACCTTACCTCTCTACAAAAAGAGACTATTTTCACAACTTAAACCTATATAAACCTGTCTACGATCGAGTTTGGTAGAATTCACTCTGTTGACTCTATTATATGTACTTTAACCTTATATTTCTACTAGAGAAGGGTTTTTTTTCATGACAAACCCGTGACCGGCTGGTCATACGACCGGGAATGGAGCTATAAGCATGTCTACACAACTTTGACCTAGACCCTATATTTGTTTGAATAATTTTTCGAGAATCTTATAAACTTAAAATCTTAGCTCCTCTTCTAACAACGACAACTTTTACCACTACCAAAGGATGTGGTGCAATGGATGGAGTTGCTCCTCCCTTAACTAGAAGTCTCGAGTTCAAGCTTTGGATATGAAAAAACCATTGGTAGTGAGTGCTTCCCCCAAATAGGACCCTACGAGGCACGAATCTGGAATAGTCGAGCTCCAATGTGGACACGGGTGGAAACCAAAAAAAAAAAGGAAACTATAAATTATGAAAAGTTGCTTTCACTTTACCTATCAATTCTATTCTTGAGTTTCATCAAGAACTTCTCATTATCTTCATCAGCAACTTTGACAAGCCTCTCAAGCAAATTCTTCCTTTCTTGAAATCCAAGATCATTTACATCAATTTCATTAGCTACACCTTGTGATCCAAACAACAAACCTTTCCTCAATCGATCAAACGTTGGCAATTTTTCTAATGCAGCCCATTTAAGTGCTTCTTCATCATCTTCATCTCTCGTTGATCGCGAAAATGCCTCAACACCATTGTTTCTCCACATTGAATTACTTGTACTTGCCCTTAAACTACCTCTCATACTTCCCCTCATACTCCCTCTCATACTACTCCCTCTCATATTATTGAGATTCACCGGCTCCATCTCACTCAATCGATCAAAAAGCTAATCTCTTTTACTTCTCGTCAAATCTAAACAGAATGTGTAAACTGATACAAACGTTATATTTTTTTTCAATGCCCCAAGGGGCCTGAATTCGATAAAACTTTTTCAAATGGACGTTAAAATTGTCTTAAGAATGAAAGGCAAAGTGTGACAAAAAAAGACTTAAAGTAGAGGACTTATATAGTAACATAACTCAAAATAGGCGGCTATTGGATACATTATTATTTCAAAATATTTTTAAAAAAATGTTACTATTTAAATAAAAAAAATTAATTTCCATATTATTTTTTGTCTAGTATTAATATTATTTAAATTGATCGATTGATTGATTAAGGGGTAGTGGTAAATATAATATATTTTTATTCCAAGAAAAGGTGGAGAAAAAAATGTGTGAATTTTTTATTTTATTATAAAAAGCAAAATGGCCACTTTGTTTGACTTTTTGTTCTTTGAATTTGGAAGTTTCCTAATGTGTATATATATATATAAATAAAACAAAAATAATTGAAAATTTGAAATGAATAAAGAATAAAGGCAAATGTGTAAATTATTTAAATATTTGGAGGGAAGAATTATTTGATGTATATAATGAGCCCACAGGCGGCTAGCAAATATATTTTTATATTTAAAAAACTTGCTTAATTAATTAATGATTATTGTTCTCTAATTCATATTAAATGAATTATTGAGATTTTTTAATATTAATTTGTTAATTAATGAAATTATTAACTATTTTATATTATCTAGGAAAATAATTTGAAAATAATCGAAAGAGTAATAATGAAAAGTAATTTTTGATTTATGTCCTTAATAATTTTTTTAAAAAATAATATGTCATATCTTAACAATTCGCTTAATAGAGACTAGAGAAGTAGTGTGGAAGGGTAAGTGTGATAACGATCAATTGTATATTACTTCCTCCCTTCCTTTTTACTTGTTACGATTTTATTTATTGAGAATCAAATGATATGAATTTTAATCAACGTTTTAATATGTATTTTTTCATCATACTAATATAAAAAATTATGATTTATAGTATTTTTTATATATTTTTTTAAAATATAAATTTATCTTTTTAAAAATATCGAATTAATGTAATCTAATTTAGAGCTTAGAATGTTAGTCATATTGAATCTCAAAAAGCGCAACACAACTACTAAAAATGAACAGAGAGAGTAGTCTTTTACTCAATCTAATTCGTGTCTTCTCTATAATTTTCTACATTTTTAGTTTTCACGATTTTCTTTTTTAGAGTAAAACCATATGAGCTTTAACAAAAATCTAATTTTTTATCATATTAATATGAAAAATAATTATAAGTTACAATACTCATCATATAGACCTTGAATATCTAAAATTTTATTTTAAAATATCAGATCAATATAATTTAATTTAATTTTAAAAATTGACTTTTTTTGAGAAGTAGAACATGACAATTAAAAAGAAACTGTGAAATATTTAAAATCATATCTTCGATAAATTAGTTTATTTTATTTCATGTCATGTCTTCTTATTATAATAATAATTATTATTGGTGTGAATATTGAAGTTTGACAAGCATTGACGCGTTTTAAATGTGGGCTAAAAAGCATTGAAAAATGTATTTATTATGAATTATTTACAGTCTTTTATGTGCCCTTTTCTAGAAGGATTTATTTCCTCATTATTTTTGTCAATGCTAAATAATTAATTAATTAACTAAAACCCTTTTTTTAATTATTTCAACTTTATATTCATTCAAACAAATACTACCATTGAGAAATATTTAAAAAAACAAACTATATTTCTAAGAAAATAGACGTGGTCATAAGCACTTAGATATTTATAGTGTAGTTGTAATTATTGAATAATTAGAGAGTATATTTTTAATTACAATTTTTGATAGAAAATGTGGTGTCTCTAAAATGTGATTTTCAATGCATATTTAATTAATTGAGGCTCAGAATAAATATCCAACATTTGAACTTTTGCCGAATATATGCATGATAATATGTTTTTATTATACACTTTCACCTCAAATTTTATAAAAGTTTTTGTGTGTGTTCTCAAGCAGAGGGGAGCTACCCCTTTGAGAACTCTGTTCGACGAAAAATTATACTATTTATGCATGGTTAAAATAATTTTTTTCTCTATATATATATAGTAGATGTCGAACTCTTTTCGATTAGTTCGTGTGTCTACTTTTTCAAATTTTAAACCCTCTTAATGACAATTCTGACTCCACCAAGATTCTCAAGCGCTGTTATGTAGATAAGTTAGTTAATTAAAATATGTGTAATTTCTTTCAATAAGTTGTAAAACCTCAAATATGTTCTGAATAAAGTAAATTTGTACACAAAAAAAAAAATTAAATTTGAATCAAATTATCTAATATAAACATTTTATCATATGCTAAAATATTTAATTAAAATAAATCATAATTTAAATATCTAAATAAAATTTATTGATAAATTTAAAAATTGTTTGATCATATATTTGGCCTTTGATTTTCTCTGGGACTTGACCTTTTCAAGACCAGTCAAGTAATTTGGATAGCAAGCAATTTCTATTGCCTTCTTATTTTATTTTTTAAAATGATTTTTTGTAATAGAAACTTCTTTTTTGGTCAAATATGATATGTGGAAAAACATGTGCTTAAAATTATTTTTTAAGTGAAGAATTTAATTAATATTAGAGGTAATTATAAAGTTGTCAACATGTTTGCTCCAAGAAAATGGAAAGTTACTTTTGGTAAACTATGTTTGAAATTAAAATTGGATGGGAAAAAATGATCCATTTGACCTAATTGAAGAAAAAAAAGAATGGAAATTCATTGGTATATAAAAAAATTTACATTATATAAAATCTTATACAATTTTAATCAGGAAAAATTTTAGTAACTCAGTTGGTTAGGTATATGAATTTTCACAAGAGTTTAACGTGTTTCTGTTTCACATTTTTAATAGTTTTTTTTCAAATGTAGGACTCTCGACAAATTGGGAGAGGATGCAATTTTCAAGTAGCAGGTTCATCTTAATACAATACATTTTATGTGGAGTATAAATTTAGAGTTCAATATTTACAATCATATAAATATTTAAAAAATATTTTAAATCATAATTTTTTTTAAAAATATATTTTGAGACGAGTGTTCCTTGAAAACAGTCTCTCTACCTCTATGAGGTAATGGTAAGGTCTGCGTACATTTTTACCCTCCCCAGACCCTACTTATGGGATTCCACTAGATATATTATTGTTATTATTGTATTGTGTCAAAAATAATGTCCGATAAAATGAAACATATGGAGTATAATAATTGCAGAATACTAAATGAAGGCACATGAAAGAATAATTTCATGAATCATTAATTTAACAGATATTTTACCATAGGACTATTATATATAATTACACTATTTTTAAGGGTCCAACATGACTAGAAAAACATATTAGAGGGACCACCTCTTAAATATATGAAATCTATTAAATAAATATTTAATTGGTCAAGGAAATAATACCAATGGATATATTAAAAAAATTGTCACAGAGTAGCAGGTGGCTATGGATAATTTTTAAACTATTAAAAGAAAAAAAAAACCATTTTCCAACAATTTTTGTGGTTTTATAATGATTGATAATAATACTAATTAAAAAAGAATTATTCTTTTCATAGCCTACCGGAGAATATATATGTGACTCTTCATTTTTTATCAGAAATATCGAGTTTGAACTTTTTGAATTGGATGAAACTCAATGTACTTTTCCTTTTTAATTAGTTTTATATAGTAAGGATCGAGATTAATAAAGCCTTATGAATGCCCATAATTTATAAGACTGACTTCAAAAGTGAATGTTCATCTTGAATTTTTTACTTCGCTTGTATCTGCTAAAACTTCAAGTCCAATAAATTTATTCATGACAAATATCGTTAACTTTTGATCTTGAATTTGCCTTAAAGCAAGCGACGATCAAAAATATAATTTGATATCATTTATTTTTAAAGTCATTAAGTGTAATTTTCTGATGAATATTGAATATCAGATGGTTTAATTTAATAAATGGAAACTTCATACGAATAGCCACGCAATTAAAAATATTTACGCCCCCTAGCTAGTCATAGTTTTATGTATAACATGTCCCTAGTATATAGTTGGTTGGAATTATACAAGTATTAGTAATACATGAATCGGGTTAGGAGGAAATTTATGGACTAGTTCATGCAAATATCAGTTATAAAAAAGATTTAATTATTCATGTATTACTCATTTCACTTTTTATTTTACATAAATAATACAAAAATTCCACCATAACTTAAAGTCTTACACACGTATTAGCTATGCAAGTTTCTTAATTGCAAATAAAAAACTATTTAATATATTAAAAACCTACCTCATAATTAATCAGCTATCAAATATGATACACTGGTCCACGAGCACTTACATGGTCCATGGTGTGGTCCACAGCCTGTGTAGGGTCCCGTGAACTTCCACTTGTGTCTTTTCAATAATTTTTTATGATGATTTCAAGTTACATAAATTCCCATGAGCACTTGTACAATCCGTGAAGGGTTTCATGGCCTGTGGAACCTGCCTTTGGCTTTTTCTTCAGTTTTATGCAAGATTTAATACATGTATGATATATAACTCATCTCCAAAGTAACAATCAAACGACGACTCATCAATATATAATTAAATATATAAAGTGTATAATAAGTTTCTAATATCTATACTATCAATGTATATTCTATATACATTAACTAAATATAAAACTATACCATGTTTGTATTGTTTCAATTTTGTATAAATAAAGTTTTTTTTTTTTTTGAGATTTTGTAAAAAAATCTCTTGAAAACATAATACTGTGAAGTGACTCATCAATTAAAATAAACAACACTTAAAGTTAACATCTTAGTGTAGTTAGTTAGAATAGTTAGACTAAATGATCAATTATTTCAGATTTAAAGTATTTTAAAATATCCACTTGGACAATAAATTTTTACCCCACTTGTTGTTTATTCTTTTATATTTATATTTTATATTCATTTTATACTTAACTATATTCACCTATTTTAACCAGTCCCTATATATGTTTCTTTTGAAATAGCTCGACACACTCATATTTCATCATAAGTCCTTTCTTTTTCACTATATAATGAACACAACATTATAGCGAACTAAGATGTCCAATCATCTGAGTTATGACTCCCCGAATATAATAAAATTCCACACCCGATAAATCTTTGGACACATTCATATTTCATCATAAGTCCTTTTTTTTCTCACTGTATAATGAACACAATATTATAACGAACTAAGGTGTTCAATCATATGAGTTTTGACTCCCTGAATATAATGAAATTTCACACGTGGTGAATCTTTGGGCACACTCATATTTCATCACATAAGTCCTTTCTTTGTCACTATATAATGAACACAACATTATAACGAACTAAAGTGTCTGATCATCGATCTGAGTTTTGACTCTTCAAATATAATGGAATTTCACACCTGATGAATCTTTGGGCATACTCATATTTCAAAATAAGTCTTTTCTTTTTCACTATATAATAAACACAACATTATAATGAACTAAGTTGTTTGATGGCCTGGATTTTGTCTCCCCCGATACAATGGAATTTCACACGTGACGAATCTTTGGGCGCATTCATATTTCATCATAAATCCTTTCTTTTTCACTATATAATAAACACAGCGTTATAACAAACTAAAGTGTTCGATCAAATTTCTTTAAAGACATTAATTATCATAACATTTTTAATAAAGAAAATTAGTTAATAATCATTGAACATCAATGATTATAATAATAAAAAAGGAAGAAAAAAAGAAGAAAGAAAGGTATATCTTTTACATTTCAACATCAAGTGTGGTTTCTTTTCATTTTTTTTAAAAAAAATATTTTTTGTTTCTAACTTTAGATTATCTTAAAGATTAGCCTTAATTTTGGTCTAATCATGTTGATCTAAAGTTTATCTCTTTGCATGATGCGTACGTGTGTGTTCTTAATTTTTGGGATTAATTTTGTCACAACTCACTAGGAGTATTTTTAACAAATTTAAATTTTGCTTTCACATATCAAACAAACTCACGATATGATATGTAGATTCTAATAACTTTTGTTTAACTTTATATATTTAAAATATTTATCAAACATTTAACTTGAATTCAATTATTATTATTATATATTAATTTTAGATCGTTATGAAAACTTATAAATTTTAAATCTTTATTTATTTATTTTTTGGGGGGATAAAACTTGAACTTGAAACTAATAAAACAGACTTATTTTGTTAGCCCACATCACTAGTTCCACCCAATTGAAGTTGGACTATACTTAAATCAATGTAGGAAAAATAACATAACTAGGCAAACATATGATATGTATTTATATTTTATAACTATAGTTTGAAAAAATTACAATTTATAGCTATAGTTAGGGTTTTGTTGTTATTCTCTCTCGCCTCTCTCCTCTCCCTCTGCAATTTCTTGCCAGATATACAATTACATATGTATATCAGGTACATATATATAATTATTTTGATAGATATACATAGTCAATTCTACAGATATATATATACATATACAATTTGCCTCTCTGCCCTCTCTCGCTCGCCTCTCTCCTTCCTCTCTCGATCTCGCTCGCCTCTCTCCTCCCTCTCCCAATCTCGCTTGCCAGATATATAAATACATATGTATATTAGTTACACATATGCAATTATTTGATAGGTATACACATACAATTTGACAAATATACATATACAATTCGTCTTTCTCCTCCCTCTCTCGATCTTGTTCGCCTCTCTCCTCCCCTCCAGGTCATATAGCTGAGGTTATATCATGTAATTATGTAAAATATAGTTATTTGACTATATTAAGTTTCAAATCTAGGCTATTTATGAAAATTCTCCATCAATGTACCCAAATTAAAGAATTAATCCAATTTCTACACACCCTTAATCTTTATTTGTGTTAATATATTTTGAACTTATTATATAGTGTAAATTTTTCATGGACTCAACCAGTAAATTTTGAGTGTCAACTTTGATTCTCTATTTGTCAAATTTCATAAATTGGACAGTAAAGTTATTAATTGATGTCGTGTTTTTCAAAAGTCAATTCGATTTTAAAAATATATTTTAAAGTGTTAATCAAAGTTATATAATTTGACTTTAGAAATTGAAATTATGACGATTAAAATGGGACTAAGGGAGTAGTGATTAACTAAAGAATCTTACTAATTTGCTCAATTATTAAAGGAAATATTTTTATCACATTGCTATTAAAGGAAATGTATTCATCACATTGAAGAATACATGTATGTTATGTTGTATGGGGTGCATTTTTTGTGTGGTTTAATGCATATGGTCCACTTAAGGATGACAAAGGCCAGCCTGTGGTCTATTTTTCTTTTCGAGATCACGGTGTTTATAAGAGTTATGATAAAGCTTCTTGGATCGGAGTTACAGTTTGGAACAACAAGTAACTAGCTTTTCGTTATTTTATCATGTCAAGATCGAATTTTGAATTTGTTCTTTAAGGTAATAAAATAGGATTATATAATTTGTATGTGTGAGTCAAGGGAACAAATGATCTGAATGGGCCTCATAAATCCCTCAACAATTGTTTATTTATTCAATAAATGATAAAATTGTCTTTATCATTTATTACTTTTTAATCTCTATCAGTAAGGGACAAATAAAGATGGACGGAGAGAGTATATAATTTTAAGAATAATAATCCAAATACTCTTTCTGTCCATCTTTGCTTGCTCACTATACTATTTTGGGATGTACAACAATACTTGTTCAGTTTATAAAATCAAGAGATAATTTTACACTTAGTTCCTAATTTATCCTTATCATTAATCATATATAATTATTTCTCTACTCTATTTTTCAAGGCGATGTATTTATTATATTCAAAGAGTAACAACAATAACATACTCAGTGAAATCCCGCAAGTGGGGTCTGAAAAGAGTAAAATATATGCAGATCTTTTCACTATTTTGCAGAAATAAAGAGATTATTTTCGAAAGACTTTCAACTCAAAGAATAATTTTATAAAATTACTCTTATCATTTACTATTTCATAATTTTTGTATCAAATCAACAAAGAAGAAGTAAAAATGAACGAAAATCCAACTTAAGTAGCATAAATAAGTTTTGTAAATGACTTCCATATTATATTATTATTAATGGACTTCTCCCAATTCTCAATGCACCTCACCCTTACCTAGGAGGTGTATATGGTTTGGTTAGAAATCAATTCAAATCTAACTAAATCTATTAAAGAAATTGATACTTTTTGGAGTTTGGTAAAGACAAATGATTTTTTCTATTTCATGTTTTACTTTTTAAAATTAATTCTTTATTTTTAAAATTATTTCAAGACTTAATACTTTCTTAATCTTATTTTTAGTTGTTATAATTTTTATTTTAGAGTCAAATAATAATATTTTAAAATATATTTTTTTATCATAAAAAATTACAATAAATAATATTTTTTTATAATTTTTTAATATCTAAAATTTTTATTTTAAAATATCAATTAAGTTGATCTAATTAAATTTAAAAATTAGTCTAAGGATCTTTCGAAAAACGCAACATGACAACTAAAAAGGAACGAAGAAAGTACTATGCATCAAGTAATATTAATATTATGATAACATACTCATATCAATTACTTGTTCTTCTGTTCCAATTTATATGATTTGTCATTTTCCTTATTAGCTAGACCCATAAAGAATAACACGTTTCTATATGTAGTATTATCTCCGTCCCATATTATATAAATATCTTTCTATTAATATTTATCTCATATTATATGGGTACTTACTAAGTTAGGATATAATTAATTATTTTTTTTCATTTTACCCCCATCATTTATTAGTGTATTAATGATTTTTTCTAACTTAATTTAATGTGCATTCATATAAATGAAGGGTAAAATGATAAAGTCTACTGGTGTATTAATAATTTCTTAATAACCGTGTAAAATGAAAAGTGTTCATATGATATGGAACGGACATAGTAATAATTTAACTTTAAAATACTCATTTTACTCTTAATGGAAATATATCGTATAAATTGAGAGGGATCATATATTATTTCTTAAGAATTAAGCATACAAAGTCTAAAATAAACAAATAAAAATGAATTACACTTAGTTCTTTTGTCTTTTTTGGAGTATATTGAATGAGACCAAAATAAAAAAGCTGTAAAATTTTAACAATTGGAGTAATTGTTTGTTTTCAATGTGAATTAGCATCCATCACTTGTTACAAAGCATGACTTAATTTGTTGGTACTCTATTAGCTTAATTACTAAGCAAGAACTCTACCTAGGTAGTTCAACAACCTTCTCTTTTCTTATATATATATCAACCATAGTATACCAAAGGAAAATCATACATTGAGAGCATATTTTAAAGCAACAAATAAAGAATTAAAGATGGTAAGTAATTTTTCTAAGTTTCATACTAATTTGTCTTGTGATAGTATTTGGTGTTTGAATTATATATGCTTGAGAAAATAATTTTGGTTATTTCAATTGGAATGTTTGAGAAAATATATGCTTCATTCGTTTTAATCTGTTTGCATTACTGTTTTTTTTCAGTTTATATAACAAAAGAGGTATGTTCTTTCTTTTTTAGGAGAGTTGTTGGTTCTGACTTTATGACATGATTTAAAATTACAAGATTCAAAGAATATTTCGATACATTTCTACTTAAAAAGTATTTTTTACTTCTTAAACTTTATGCCCCACATTAAAATCAGATAAATAAATTTAAACGAGATAGAGTAAATGAATTATCAAGATTTATGTCTTTCAACTAGTGTTTGTTCTGATTAGTGTTTTAATTATCAGAGTGCATGGTTAGGTGCAAGAGAGCTTTCAATTGAATGGGCAGACAATCCTCAGCATTGGACTTGGAACTACATTAACAACTCTGGGTACAACCTTCCCCCCTCCCCCCTCCCCAAATTAATTAAATAAAACGATAAAATTAGAGACGAATTCATAATTTAAACTTATATATTTAATTTTTACAAATGACATGTGCAGTGAGGAAGTAATTGAGCTTTTGAATGTTTGTTGGCTCGACATTCGAGGAGTGATAGACACAAGTCGACTCGCTCGAAAGACTAGTTACTCAGCATATTTGGTGTTCAGGCTAACAGCTAATCATCGTGAACTTGAAAAGGCCATTGCATCAGTGAGATTTTTAAAAGAAAAACCTGAGGGAACGGATGAAGAGGGATACACCGTTTTCATATCAAAGACGAAGGGACATGAAGGAGAACGTGGTAAATTCGCGTATCCTCGAAGTGATGCATGGTTGGAAATAAAGTTGGGTGAATTTTTCAACAATTTTGGAGAAGATGGTGAAGTTGAAATGAGATTGATGGAGAACAAAAATCCTAATTGGAAATCTGGGATTATTGTTAAGGGGATTGATATCCGTCCAAACTAAATTGAAATTTGGGCCTAGTGTCTTGTCTCTATGTTTAAGTACCATTTTCAATATGATGATGCTCAATTCGAGGAATCGTAGTAGTCCAATTGATTGATGGTAACTTTCATTTGGGGGAACGTTTGATTTCCCATTTTGTGTTTGGTTTGTTTGTCTTTTGTGTTGTTTAATTATGACTTCTTTTAAGTTTCTCTATTCTCGTGTAAGAGTGAGCTTGAAGTCTTTTGTGTTTTCCATCTAATTTTGAATAAAAAATAAGAGATTTTATAATTTCTTTCTACTAGTCAAATTAAATCGTATTCTTTATTTAATGCTATTTGAACTTCGAGGTGTCAAAATGAGCAACTTAAAATAGATTAGATCAAGATGGCTTAATAATGTGGCATGGTCCGATTAATTCAATTTCTAAAAATTTGATTTCTTTGTCTGTTTTATAATTCATTTAATTAATTAACGAATAAAATTAATTAAAATCTTTGATTAATTTGAACTACATATTTTGCTCAAGTAGGCACAACTATTATGGATGGATTGAGTTGAAAGAACCAAAAAATGGACTGAACTGACTTGACGAATTTCGATAGTTCAAATATATTTTTGATCATTATCTTTTAAAAAATAGTTATTATCGAGACTTAGAACACAAATACAAAATTAATAATGAATAGACACATTTGTTTATGTCTGTTAACCCAAAATTTATAAATTTCAAATTCTAAATATGTTTCTTTTTGGAAAAATTACGCGGATAAACAAACATATACTAGTTAATCAGTTAGCATAGCTATAGCTTGAATTAATTACGGTCCGTGGCAAATATCTAGCTGTAATTACAGTTTGAGTTTTGTATAATTCGTGTGATTTATACAAATGTTGTGTGCGATTATACAAAAGTTGTGCACGAATCAAATTGTATACAGAAATATACAAACAATGTGAATTGTATAGTGAATTATACAAACGTTGTGCACGAATTGTATAGCAAAATACACAAACACTATACAAAAACTACAAATTGTATAGTGAATTATACAAATGTATACAAATGTTGTGCGAATTATACAAACGCTGCTATAACTATAGTTATGAAATGTAATTATTCAAACTATAGCTATGAAGCATAATTAAACTTTATATGTTTGTCATCTATAAAATTTGCTCTTTTTTTTTCACAAATAAAATTTGGACTTGAAACTAATAAAACAGACTTTGGTTCTGTATCTATCATTAATGCAGAAATATATCTCAACTAAGTAGTGATTAATTAAAGAATATTACTAATTTACTCAATTATTAAAGGAAATATTTTCATTATATTGCTATTATTTTTTCTAGTCCATATTAAATAAATTATTGCGATTTGACAGATTCTTTAAAAAAATATTTAAGGACATAAATTGAAGATTATTTTCCACTATTATCCTTTTGATTATCCTCAAACTGGTCTACTAGAAAAATGTAAAATAGAAAAGAATCTCATTATTAAATGAAGGATAATTATGAAAAAAGTCCCAATATTTTTCTTGAACATCGAATAATTCACTTATTTGAAACAATTAAAAAAATCCCAATAATCCACTTAATATTGACTAGAAGGAATATATACAATGGAATATCTAAACTATAAAAAGGAAAAAATCTTAAAAGTTTCTTTTTCCTAAATTACACAACACCAAATCTGAATTAATACTCTATACTTATCAAATATTAAAAAATCAAAACCATAAAAAGAAACAAACCTCAAAAGTTTATCCTAAATTACACAAAGCCAAATCTGAATTGATACTTTGTACTTATCAAACAGTTTTTAAAAAATCAAAACTATATAAAAAGAAAACAACCATAAAAGTTTATCCTAAATTCCACAAAGTCAAATCTAAATTTATTAATGTAATTATCAAATATTAGAAAATCAAAACTATAAAAAGGACCCCAATAGTGTAACAAATTCTATCATACAAAACAATATGGCTTCAAATACTTTCTCTATTCTCATTGTTTTTGTGTCTTTATTTTTGTCACAATTCTCATTTTCTTTTGGTGATCCCACACCAATTGTTTATCTCATAAACAGTTTTCCTCCTAATAATGCACAAATTATCCAAGTTACTTGTAAACTACAACATTGGCTCCCTTTGCTTAGTGTAACTTTAGTAAGAGGCCAAATTTTTCCATTTGTTGCTGGTATTACTAATGACATATATGTATGTTATGCTGACTTTGGTGTATTTCATGCTTGGTTTAATGCATATGATCCACTTAATGAAGACAAAGGCCAACCTTTTGTCTTTTTTCTTTTTATTGATCAAGGTGTTTATAAGACTTATGATCGAGCTACTTTGACCAAAGTTGCAAATTGGTCAACTGGTGGCTAGCTTTTCGATCGTTTATCAGGTCAAGATGGAATCAAATTGATCAACTGGTGGCTAGCTTTTCGATCGTTTATCATGTCAAGATGGAATCTCGAGTTTGTTCTTTAAGGTTATAAATAGGATCGTATAGTTTGTGTGTGTGAATCAAGGAGACGAATGATCTGAATTGGCCATTTAATTCTCTCGACAATTGTTTGTTTTTGTCTAGGGTTGTTGCGTTGTTATTTTATTGTCTCTTTGATTCGCATTAATATATTTAAAATATTTATCAAAAACAAATATACTTTATGCTTGGTCTCTTTTGTCTTTTTTCTTTTTCGAGATCAAGGTGTTTATAAGACTTATGATCGAGCTACTTTGACCAAAGTTGCAAATTGGTCAACTGGTGACTAGCTTTTCGATCGTTTATCAGGTCAAGATTGAATCTCGAGGTTGTTCTGTAAGGTTATAAATAGGATTGTATAGTCCGTGTGTGTGTGAGTCAAGGGGACGAATGATCTGAATTGGCCTTTTAATTCTCTCGACAATTGTTTGTTTTTGTCTAGGGTTGTTGCGTTGTTATTTTATTGTCCCTTTGATTCACATTAATATATTAAAAAAATTTATCAAAAACAAATATACTTTATGTTTGGTCTAATGCATATGATCCACTTAGAGAAGACAAAGGCCAACCTTTTGTCTTTTTTCTTTTTCTTGATCAAGGTGTTTATAAGACTTATGATCGAGCTACTTTGACCAAAATTGTAGATTGGTCAACTAGTAGCTAGCTTTTCAGTCGTTTATCAGGTCAAGATTGAATCTCGAGTTTGTTCTTTAAGGTAATAAATAGGATTGTATAGTTCGTGTGTGTGAGTCAAGGGAACGAATGATCTGAATCAACCTTTTAATTCTCCCGACAATTGTGTGTTTTTGTCTAGGGATGTTGCGTTGTTATTTTATTATCTTTTTGATTCACATTAATATATTAAAAATATTTATCAAAAACAAATATACCTTATGCTTGGTCTAATGCATATGATCCACTTAGAGAAGACAAAGGTCAATCTTTTGTCTTTTTTCTTTTTCGAGATCAAGGTGTTTGTAAAACTTATGATCGAGCTAGTTTGATCAAAATTGCAGATTGGTCAACTAGTGGCTAGCTTTTCAGTCGTTTATCAGGTCAAGATTGAATCTCGAGTTTGTTCTTTAAGGTAATAGATAAGATTGTATAGTTGGTGTGTGTGAGTCAAGGGGACGAATGATCTGAATTGACCTCTTAATTCCCCCAACAATTATTTGTTTTTGTCTAGGGTTTTTGTGTTGTCTCTTTTTAGCCATTTATCAGGCCAAGATTGAATTTCGAATTTGTTCTTTAAAGTAATTAATAAGATTGTATAGGTTGTGTGTGTGAGTCAAGAGGACGGATGATCTGAATTGGTCTTTTAATTCGCCCAACAATTGTTTGTTTTTGTCTAGGTTTTCACGTTGTTTTTAATTTCTCTTTGATTCACATTAATATATAGATTTTATACTATAGACTTCAGGTGGTCTATTTGTCTTGTCAAGTATCAATTAAAAGAATGAATTGATTATTGAATTGGATCACAAATAGAGAGAAATCGTAGATATTGTCTAAAAAATGGTGCACATAACTTTCAATATTGAAGTTACAATATAGTTATATCCATGATTGTTCAAAACACGAATAATAACATTCATATTTATGCGAATGGAAATGAAGAATACGGATACTATTTATCGAAATATGGAAAAATGGAAGTATAACTCCGAAAAAAACACTTCATAAAGCATTTAAAAATTTAATTAATTTATTTATTTCCTTTTAAACTACGAAGGAAGACAATTTATATTTACAGGACAGTCAACGTGACTGTTCCTTAATACCCTTTTACCTTTCATGATAAATTGGCAAGAGTTTTTGTTGAAGCATCCAATTATGCCAATGCATCTCTAATGTAATAATCTTACATGAACTCAGTGTTACATGATACTCTTTCGAAAATAACTATCTATCACAATAAAATAAAGCAACTTGACTATGTGGATATTCATGAAATGTTATGCCCTTCAAAAGAGAAACACATACGACCCACTCTTTCCCAAATGTCAGTCAACACTCTTTCCCAAAGCATTCCCCATGCCTAACCACAAAAATATTACAAGTACCCATACAAGAAATTCGAAATCGTTTGGTAATACGTATAAAAATAATGATGAATATAGTGTATTAAATAATGTTGATATTGAGTATGCTTGCACGGGTTATTCAGAGATTATTTCTTATACAATGTTCGATTTGATAATCTCAATTAGCATATCTTCTTGAAGAACTTAAACGTGTATTGGTCCAAAGACAACAAAATAATTTGAAATCGATAATTTTTCATATATCAATTACAAACATAGACAATAAAAATACGTAAATCTAAAACGTTACATTAGGAGACGCATCAAGATGATGCCAAACCTCTATAGAACGTAATAACAAGGACGTATCAATAGAATATGAGTAGACCTTGCAAAAAAACTCTTATTACCAAAGGTCGCATCCATCTTCATAGCTAAAACCAGGTGAAACAAGGCTCTCGTTATACGTAGCCATATCAATTCTACGACTAGTATCAGGTATCTGAATCTGAAGATCCTTGTAGATATTCTTTCTTATATCAAATAACACCAATTGTTTCCCGTCTATCAATAATACTTCACCATCTTCATTCATAAACAGGAGCAACTCAAAAATCCCTGGAATTATATAGTAAGGAATTGACACGATTTTGCTCCAAGATTCCTTAACACCATATTCCTTCATTACCCATATATCCACCACGCCTCGAGATTCACAATGACAAAATCCAAATAGAGATTCACTTGAACACATTAAATCCCAATGAACATCCTCATTTTCATCATAGCTAGGTAAATCTAGCTTCCCTTGTTTTTCACTTACCAAATTAAAGTACACAATTTTCGAGTTATCGCCATTGAAATCGTGATGTGAGCGTGAATCCCAATGCACAACACCATTGATAAAAACACCAGAATTGCTATAAACATAACCATCAACAATCCCCTTAATTCTTTCCCAAGAATTAGTCTTTAAACTATAAACCTTAAACTCATTATAACCAATATTCTTGATTTTAGAACTATAGACTAAAACCAATTTATAATCATCATTGACCTTATCATAACCAAAACCATATGTACAATGATAATCTTGATTCATAAAAATTGGTTCTTTTGGAATTTTTTTCCATTTTCTAGTTGAGGGGTTCCATAAAATAAGTGAATTTTCTACCGATAAACAGATCAACCCATCACATGAACCGATGATTCGAGTGACACAACTAGGGGATTTTAGGGGATAATCAAGATCAACACAGACGGCAGTTTCAGAAAGAGAGGGGAAAAAGGTAGATTTTTTTTTGGATAAATTTTGGTTAGGGGTTAATAAAAGGAGTTTTTGGGGGATATTTTTATGGTTGTTTCGTGAAAAAGTGAGATGGGTATTTATGAATCGAGGAGATGATAGTAAAGAAAGCCAAGATTTCGAAACAGACTTGAATTTGATGATGGATTTGACAGGTAATCTTAGGAGAATTTCAAAGACAACTTCATTTGGGAGGTATGGCATTTCTTGAGTCATTTTTGCTACTCTTTTTTGATATGTTTTGGTGACTCTGATTGGGAAACCACCTAAGGTATTTATAATGGAGGATTATGTATTGTGGTAGGTTCCGTTATGCGTAGAATTCGGAAAAAAATAAATTATAAAAATTTATTTTTTATTGTATATTTTTGTAAAAGACTATTTGCACGATATGAGATCTAATCATATTAGAATAGTTTAATCAATTATATCAGTACACTTTAGGAATATGATATTTAGATATTTTATTTTTATCGTATTTTGATGTTTTATAATGTTATGTGTTAATTATCTGAAAAATAAATTTATAATATTATGTAAATAGCGAATAGAGTACGAGATGAAGTTATTGTAAAGAAAGAAAAATGTAACATAAAGAGTAAAACATGATTATTAAATAAAAAGTGACGGTATGAAATGACGTTGTTATGTTAGAATGATTGTTACATAATATCTTTCATAATTATAAATAATAGATTTAATAATAATTTAAAATAAATAAATTAAGTAACAGTTAAAATAAATATTTTTTGAAGTAACACACCACATGCAATAACAAGTAATAACCATCCAAATAAATTGTAAAAAATAATTTAAATTAGTTGAATTTAATTAAGTAATTTTTTCCTAAATTGTTCGGACTCTTCAAAATTGTTGTCATACCTATGTCGAATCCTTCAAAATACTTTATTTTTTAAGAATCCGACACACATCTATCGACATTTTTGAAGAGTCCAAAACACCATAGATTTTCCAATATCATTAAGAATACATTTTTAATAAAAAAAGTCAAATCATTTCAACTAAGCTCATAGATTAGCACGTGATATTTTTATTATTATTTTTTGCTCAATTTTCTTTTTTATATTCCCACTTTTAAAGGGAGTGCCGAACGCCATGCTTTTATTTTTTTTATTAAAAAATATACTTCTATAAATAATAATATTTAATAAAAAGTCATTGCATTTTTATTTTTATCTTTATGTTTTTTTTGCTCTTCTAGAGTGTTCATTTTTTTAATCTGAAATATCATCATTGTTAAGATAGGAAAAGTAAGAAAAATGATAATTGAGATATGTTTGGATAATATTTTATGACATTTCAAGATAGAAAATTCACACACATAATCGTTCTAATATGAAACTCAAAAAAAAAAAAAAATTAGATATGTTTTTGAACGTTAATTTAAGAATTTATATATAAACTAGATTCTAGACAAGTATTATAGAAGGTCAGATGGGGATAGAAATGTGAGGTGGTGGGATGAGGGTTATGGGAATGGACGTGAAAATAAGACGTGTTGCAGAGTAACGAAGATAAAATTAGTAATGTGAAATATGAATTTATTTTTTCTATTTTCATTAGAAAAGTTAAAATTAAAAAACAATTCTAATGTTAAACTATGAAGTCACCTACATCAGACAAGGTTTAAATACAAATTAAAATTAATATAAGGAAGAATTAATTAATTAATAAATAAACAATTAATAATAATCTTGACACATTTATGTTGCTCTATAATTATAATTAAAATAAAGAGACCACGTTATTAATTAGTTAACAAACTAATAATACATAGTGACACAATCAATATGTGAACATAATTTTTAAAATATAATTAAATTATTATTTTATTATTACTCTTAAACAGCACTACATATATGAACACATTATTTTAGTATATAGTTTTTTTTTTGGTAAGTATTTTAGTATATAGTTGGAGACATATGTGAACTAATACAGTAAGACAAAATGCTCCAATTAAGGAAAAAATAATACTACTCAACAATAATGATGAAAATTCTGTTCTACATGAAAGGAAAAAAGTAAGCTTGCGTTCATTTTTAATTAGAGATTTTAAATTTAAATTTTTGAGAATAATTTTTTTGTTTTTGTTGTTGTTGTTGAGAGCGCATCATTTTAAGAAATAAATTTGTTACGATAATAAGCACATTTAAATTTAGTTGAACTCCTATATAAGTATCGAACATCAGGAGGAACGCACACTCCAAACTAAAAAGAAAAAGGTCCTTTATGTTTCGAGTGGTATTTTAAAATATACTTTTAAACAGTTTTAGTTATTGGTGATGTGTGTAAAAATATGTTATTTGGCTTAACTCGATTTAAAAAATTAGCTTATGAGGGAAGGATTATTCAAGTTTATATAAGCAGATTATCTGTTCATTTCCTAATCGATGTGGGACGTTAATCGACTCTAACCTCACTCCCCTCCCCCCTCTAATTAGAGAACAGAGCGGAGACCCAAATGAAAATGAACCTAACTCTGATATCATGTAAAGATATGACATGTAAGCCTAACTCGAACCCAAAAGCTAGTTCATACTAGGGATTGTAAACAAACCATCAATCCGTTCTCTAACCAATGTGAGACTTTAACTCGTCCCAAGCCCAACTGGAGCATGGATCCGAAGCTCAAATGGGACGGAACTAGTTGTAATACCATATAAAGATATGAGAATCTAGCCTAATTTAACATAGCTCATGAAGCGAGGATTGTCCAAATTCATATACTTTCTTCGTTTCAGCATGCATGTTTTTCTTCTTCTTTTTTAAGTCCATTTCACAAAAAATATCTCTTTTTTTTTAGTAACTATTTAGTTTTAACTTTCTTGTGACATATTTAAAATCACAAAATCAAATGACATTTTAGTACATTCTATAAATCTCTAAATTTAAGACCACAAGATCATTCAGAACTCTTCTTTACATTTTGAAACTTCATATCAAATTAAAATCGAACAAACAAATTGACATGAAAAGAATGTACTACTTTCATCTCAAGTTATATCTTATTGTCTAACAGTAGGTTTAATAAAGAAAAAAAGTTAACTTATTATCTAATATAACCATAAATATTACTCTTTTTGTTTTAAAAAGAATGATCAAATTTGACTTGACATAAAATTTAGAAAAAAAAATTCAATCTTGTGTTTCTAAACTAAAACTAGGTCAAATGTACGACGATGATCTTTAATCTTATAGTCTTAAATATGTCACGTAAAAAAACTAAAATTAAAGTGCTATAAAAAAATCAACCATTTAAAAAAAAAATAGACTTAAAAAAAGTAAGTCATTCTTATTAAACGTGAAACGATAAGATTAAATAGAAATTATTTTTATAAACAAAAAAAAATATATGAAATTGACATAATATAAATTTCTTAGAAGAGTCCATTTTTTCATAAAAAATTCAGTCTTTATCAGCACACCTTCCTTTGTGACGCCCTCATGGACGTCACAGGATTAATGACATATGCAAAAATGGACAATTAATTGAATTATTTATTTATTTATTTATTTATTATAAAAAAAGTTACCTAAAACAGTAATTTATGAAATTGTCAAGCAATGTTATCCAAAAAACTTTATATTATATTTATGTTGAAATTTAGATGGGTTACATTTACGCGCTTTATGATAATTTTTATGTGTATTTTTATTGTTATGATGATTGATGGTAATAATAATTATTGTTGAGATTAATAATAGCAGTTGTGGTGGAAGCGAAGCGATAGCAATGAAATATAGTTTAAATTAGAAATTATTTAATTTTTTTTTAATATCATTAGGATTTTAGTATTTTTTTAATCGTTCAGATATATATAAATACGTGATTGATCTTTGATAAACTTTTAATACTTTTCTTCTTTTTAATTTTAATACTCTTTTTTTTTTAATTTTTTATAAAATTTTAATACTTTTCTTCTTTTTAATTCTCAAAGAAATATTTTAATTTACGAAAAATAAATCACATAAATAATTTATAACTTTTTTCATAATATGAGGTATGGATATTCTTTGTGACACCTTCATGGACGTCACGTGATTTATCTTGGATGAATTTTTCAAAAAGGGAAAAATTATTATATTGTTGAATTACTTTTAAAAAGATTCTTAAACAATACAGAATTTTCAAATGGTCAATCGGTTTGATTTTTGAACATTTTTACTCTTTTGAGTGCGGAGAATTAATTGAAAACCATCCTTTTATTTTGTAAAAGTAAAATTTATATATATCTTATATTTGTTACTTTTATCGTATTTACATACTATCATTTACTTGTTATTATTAATTGTTTTCCTTTTTTTTTTTTTTCATATCTAGTATCTTCTGCTTATGAGGCTTGATTTTTGAGACGAGAGTTTTTCGGAAACAACCTCTCTATATCTATGAGGTAGTAGTAAGGTCTGCGTACAGTTTACCCTCCCTAGACCCCACTTGTGAGATTTCACTAGGTATGTTTATCGACAGTTACTTGTTTAAGCAAACATTTGATGCATACATGTCGATGATCTCGTGTCTGCTTCAGCACTCAACTAACTCTTATATAGTTAATAAGAAAATACTAAAAAAAGCATACTCTAACTAATTAAACAACCGTGATCAAATGGTTTTGGATTTTATGATTTTTAATTAACTCAAAATTAATTGTTGTATTCCTAAAGTCTATACCTAATGTCATATTTGGAAATTTGATAATAATATAAATGTAACCAAAAGGAGAAAAAAAAGTTAATTTGTTGACTTTTGATCCTTCTTAAAGTCATGGAAAGATAGGGAAGAAGATAAACAATTAACTAATATGGTAAAATAAATGAGGAATTTTCGTATATAGCAATTCAAAAATATCTTAATTATATTTCATAGTTATAATTTGGGTAATTACATTTCATACTATAGTTATAGCAGCGTTTATATAATTCGCTATACAATTCGCAGTTTTTGTATAGCGTTTGTATATTTCGCTATATAATTCGTGCAAATCGTTTGTGTACTTCGCTAACAATTCACAGTGTTCATATATTTCGCTATACAATTTGATTCGCGCACAAAAGGTATAATAGTTTGGGTAATTATATTTCGTACTATAGTTATAGTAGCGTTTGTATAATTCGCAGTTTTTGTAAAACATTTGTATATTTCGCTATACGATTCATACACATTGTTTGTGTACTTCGCTAGCAATTCACAGTGATCGTATATTTCGTTATACAATTTGATTCGCGCACAAAAAGTATAAATCGCGCGAATTATATAAAGCTCAAACTGCAATTACAACTAGGTTTTTGCCGCAAACCGTAATTAATTCAAACTATAACTATGTTAACTAAATAACTAGTATATATTTACTTATCCACATATTTTTCAAAAAAGAAAATTTTAAATTACAATACTTCTTATATTAATGTATATCACGTGCGTATCAGTATATTATACACAATGATTCATGGAGACGTGATACATAGATATACATGTGATATATATTTTGTTCAACTGATCGATATTTGCATCAAATATACACAATGATTCATGGAGACGTGATACATAGATATACATGTGATATATATTTTATTCAACTGATTGATATTTGCATCAAATCAAGTAATTTAAAGATAAATATGTATATTACTCAACTGATCGATATTAATGTGTATTACGTGCGTATCAATATATCATTCACAATGATTCATGGAGACGTGATACATCGATATATATGTGATACACTTTACCCAACCGATCGATATTTGCCCCTATTGAAGTACCAAAGGTGCGATCAGCACGGTGACTAGGTTCAACAGGAAATCATTCTATAAAGTGTATTTACATGTACCAAGCGTCTATCTGTTCGAAGTTCGTATTTTTCCAATTAACTTCATTCAAAATTGATTTTTTCTTTTATCCTAATATTCACAACATTTATTGCTTTGAAAACATGACAAGTTACGTCACTTATCATACTAAATAAATTGATTTTCTTATCCTATAAATTTGAGTCATTATTCACTAATCTTCATCCCTAGAGTTTATAATTTTTGATTAATTATTCAACTAATTCTATCATGGAAAAATCAACCATTTTCACCAAATCACAAACTCTTCTTCCTCTTTTCTTCCTTGGACTACTCTTGTATTATCCATGGATGATTTTAGCTATTCGTTCTGTCGATTTTTCGAGTCATGAATATTCATTATCATCATCAAATGAAAAACCTATGATTATAGTTCATCATCCTTACAAAAAATTGAGTGATCAACAATATATGGTGAATGCTCATGAAGTTCCAAGTGGTGCAAATCCTGGTCAAAATGGATGTGAAAATAACATATGTTAAAATAATTTGCATCTCTTATGTATTATGATACTAAAGAAAAGGTGTTGATGAATATATATGAATAAATCCTTTTTTTCTATTTGATTGCTATGAATTGTTGATCGTTATCTGGTGCTTTTAAGGTTAACTGAGTTCACGATACTGTAGTCTTTCATTGACCCAGATTGAACCTCACAAGTGGAAGAAAAGCAAAGCATTACATCTAATATTGAAACATCATAGTTCCCGTGGGTAAAATGGGAAAGATAATTATCGTTGTGAATTATAAGTATCTTGTAGTCGTGAGTAGTCGGGTCATATCCCAATCCAAATGTAAAATTCCTTATTGCAAATATGGGGAAAGGAATTGACCTCATCCTTTTTACGACGACTTTGATGCTTCATCTTAAAGTAATAGGGATAGGAAAAAGAGAGATTTTCGTCGTTTGTGGATCACTAGTAAGGATCGGATAATGTTATGTCCTAAGATTGTGAAACACATTTAAATCGAAAAAGAGATGGGACGGACAACCAACTGAGAGAGTGAGTAGAGAAATGGGCCTGAAGATGGTGTTGGGCCAAGTTTGGATTGGGCTAATTCGACCAAAAGGGAAAGGAAGCCCAATCAATTAAGAGACAAGCAACATAAATCTACTACTAGAGGTGTTCATGGTTTGGTTTGGATCACTTATTGGTTAAAATCATAATCAAATCAATTTAATAGGTAGTTAAATTTCTAAAATCAAATAAAAAAAATAACCATCGGTTTGGTCTTTTTTTTTCTGGTTTGAAAGTAATAGGTTTGTTGAGGGCATACAATCTCGATAGACACAAACACCTAGTACATAAACAGTCCACAGAAAGCTACTGTGGATTCAATTAAGCAATAGTACTAGAGTTATTATTACACGAACAAAGTGTTTTAGTTAAGCAGTACTAACGTTATTATACACGAACAAAATAATTTAGTTAAGCAATACTAAAGTCATTATACACCAAAGATCAAATCTTTATAGAAAAAAATCTCAAGCTCAATAATCAAATAACTATTTGGGGAAGGGGTACGAAAAAATTATATACCAAAATAATAATAAGAAAATTTTCAAATATAAATGGTAAAATTAAAGATCTAAGGGAGAATCTTAGTAATTCAGTTAGTTGACTACCTGAACTTCCACCTTGTTGGTGAGAGTTCGATTCCCCACATTGTAAACCCCCTCCCCATTTCTCCTTCCCCCAAATTTTTTTTTAAATAATACTAAAAAATTAAAGATCTAAGTTAATTAATTAACTCAAGATTAATTGTTGTATTCTTAAAAGTCTATACCAATGTCATATTTGGAAATTAGATACTAATATAAGTATTAACCAAAAGGAAAAAAAGAAGTCCATAAGGGTAAATTTATTGACTTTATATCATTGAAAATGTCTTCAATATCCCATACAAATATGTTCATAAAGTCATGGAAATATAGGAAGAAGATAAAGAATTACTAATATAGTAATGCCCTAAAACTAGGAAAATTTACAACAAAAAACAATAATAATAATAATAATAATTCTTTATTATATTTTATTTCTAGATTGAAGAAAAAAACATTAAATGAATAGCCATTGTTGTTAAGAATGATCGAAATCTTAACTTGATTCAGTTTATCGAGTTGTCCTAACTCAAGTCAAAGTGTACTGCATTGAAAAGTACGAATATCAATATAACGTTTGGAATAATTTAAAGAGTTAGATAAGTATTTTATATATGATATTGTAATCGATACTCCAATATATAAATTCTTGAATTTTTTTTGTATGATATTATCTATTGACATCTATATTATATTAAGGTTAAATAATTTTGCATAAATCTCTCCTAATTATTTTTTTTAATCCACTAACATTTATTGCTTTGAAAAGTTGACAAGTAATGTTCATACTCTTTTTTTTTTTTTCCATCCGGTGTCCGGTATCCACATTGGAGCCCGAGATTAAATTCGGGTTCACGCCGAGTAAGAATGAAGGAGTACTTACCACTCCATTACAACCCTTGTTGGTAGTAATGTTCATACTTACCATATAGATTTTCTTGTCCTATAAATGAGTCTTTTTTCCACTAACATTTTCACCAAGCTACCAAAACATTTCACTTTCTTGATCACTTATCATATTGTTCATCTCCTAGGGTAATTTGGTGTCAATATTTCAACTTTTTATCATGGAAAAATCAATTCTTCTTCCTCTTTTCTTCTTTTGTCTACTCACAAATTATCCATGGATGATTTCAGCCATTGATTCTGTTGATTTTCCAGATCATAATTCTTTATCATCATCGAATAAAAAAATTGAAGTATTAGTTGATCATCCTCACAAAATATCAAGTGATCAACAATATCTGGTAGACTTTCATGATGTTCCAAGTGGTCCAAATAGATGTAGAGATGATATATGTTAAAACTACTATAGGTACAAATAATAATTTGCCTCTTTCTTTATTATGTTACTAAAGAAGAGGTGTTGGTAACTTCTTGTTATCAGTACTATATGATGATGAATAAACCCTTTTCTATTTGTTTTTGGTGAAATTGTCTATGCATATGTTATATGGATTGCAAATCATTATCATTTGGTGTTTTTAAAGTTTATCTTTGAAGGTGAAAATTACAAATAACAATTGAAAAGTAAAATGAAGAAAATAAAAATTCTTTAGGTTGAGACGTGGATATCTCGTTCTCTTTAAGGAGATTCAAACTCACTGCAGCAAAATGTTTCACCGATCAAGCTGTAATCTTCTTGACTTGTTCCCTCCGGGATACAACAACCTAATCACAAAGTATAACTCAATAACGTTGGACAAGAGTTGAGTCTGAAGATCCACAAAAAGATCGAACATCTCCCTTCAACTAATAAGAACTATTTTTTTGACTAACTTTTATGTACTCTATATTTTCGTATCTTATATTATATTACACAACAAAGAAAGATGATCATTATTTATAGATGAGGAAGTCTATGAGGTAGTTAATAAAGAAGATAAATATTAAATTTAGTGACAATCTTAAACATTAATACAATCTTAAAAAGTTGACATATATCAAACAATTTTTTGCATTATAATTTAGTAAAATATTACAATATACTATTTTATCATTTAATTTTAAGAATAAAAGGTCAAAAAAAAGTTTTGAATCTAAATAATTGAGAGTATAAGTTTCATACTTGAATCATCATTCAATGATTAAGTGACATGCCACGCGACAGAACGATATTCAAACATCAACTATCAAGCATTTTCTTGCCTTCAAATATGACCTCCTCCTTTTTATGATGACTCTCAATCGCTTCACCTTAAAGTAAGGATCGAATAATATTATATTCCAAGATTTTGAAACACACTTGAATCGATAAAAAGATGGGATGGGCAACCAACTGAGGATCTCCATCATTAACTCCTCTTGATAAAGAATTGATCCCTAATGCAAGTAGATTTAGTATAGTATAAGAAGAGAAAAATAGATAGATTAAAAATTTATGTAATTGACTACTATTTTTAATCATTACTTTTATTAAAAAAAAGTTTTTTTAAGATTTAATATTTATAATAATTAAAGACATTTTTCTAAATATACAATCAAGCCAAGCAACAAAATTATCATTAAACAATAGCAAATCATACCGTCTATCCAAACATTGTATTGTACTGTTCAGAATAACAATACTACAATCCCTATATTATATCGGAAAGATTCATTATCCTTTATCTCTGATACCAAACGAGCCATAAGTCCAACCAACAACAATATAATTAAACTGAAATTATAACTACTCACCTGAGAATTAGCAACAATATCCATCTCTAATTTCTTTTTCTGCCTTCTTTTGTTGGCAATTTTTCCTATAGTAAATAATGTGATTAGTTTTTCTTGTATTTGCAATGGATTTCTTCACGGCCGTTCACTACTTTTCTTACTTTAGTTTTGAGATTCACTTTTGAATTAGAATTTCTTTATATTTAGAATTCATTCTTGATTTAGGACTATTCTGTATAAATAATTGTCTAATGAAGGGGAAAAATATTATTATTTTTCTAATATTTAAGATTTTGCAATTAACTAAAATTTTGACTATAAAACATTTTGTTAGTAAAAGTATGTAATATAAGAAATTTAAAAAGAAAAAGAGTAATTAAAGTTACGTTAAAACATTAAACTACTCTTTTTATATTTAGGAGTCTTTTTTAGAATTAAACTTTAATCAATCAATTATTTAACTCCTAATTATTCGACTTTATGTATTCATAAACTATTAACATATCTTTATATTATAAATAATTAAATTGATTTTATCATTTTTGCCCGTTCATAATAGATTAAACTATTGCATCAAATTAATAATATTTATTTAATTTTATTTATATGAATATTATATTTATTTTAATGACAAATACTATTTTTATATATTTCAATGTAAGTTTCGTAAATCACATAGAAAAAATAAACTGCAATAAGCAAGCACTGTTGGACGAGTTCAATCAATAAATGCTATCTTTTGAATGCACATAGAATTCTTTAATATAAAATTTGTAAATGATACAAGAGAGGCAAATTAAACAAGCTTCGTACAACGAGTTCGATAAAAAAAATATGTAGATTCCTTAGCGATTATTTTATGTAGTTTGTTGAAAATTATAGGCTCTTAAGAATTATGCCCATAATTAAAATAAAATAAAAACATTTTGAGAGTGCTTTAAGCAAAACAAATTAGTAAACTATATTAACCTTAAAATATGTAAATTAAAATCAATACAAATCAGATAATCATGATGAACAGATAAAAACTATCACTAACATATAGTGGTGGATCCAGGATTTTTTATAAATAGATTCAAATTTTTAAAAAGTAGACACACAAATTAATCGAATGAGGTTCAACATCTATTAAATATACATAAAAAATTATTTTTACTATATAAAAATAGTATAATTTTTTATCAGAAAAAATTCGAATGAACCCCTGATTACTATGTGGCTCCGCGTCCCCTACTAGCCAATTCTAGTGACACTTTTTAACATGTACATTAATTTCCAATTGACAACTTCTAGGCTGCTAAAGTGCTCACGTGCATGAATTTTATTAAACCAATATCTCCAAATAAATAAAAATATTCAAACTTTGAAAATTTTCAATCTCTTTGAATCATAAAATTAATTAAAAAATCACATATAAGAGCTTAAGTATTTATTAAACCCTCATGTAAAGAGGTGATAAAGTTGTTCTACTTGTGATTCCCATTAAATATTTAGGTGGAGGTGAAAAAAGTTATGAGTAAATTTGTGAGGTGGAAATTAATCCATATAGGCTCCTCTTATATATCTATATATTTTAAAATTATAAATAAAATTATAAATCTTAATATATATATATATATACAAACAAAAATCACCTCCAAAAGTCAAAGACAACTTCTAGCTATGGATACCCTACAAGGTCCATAATTCATTTGAGATATATAAATATTTCATGTCCCAATTCTTGTTTTTATTTTTAGGAAAATAATCCCACTTAAGTTTTATCATCTTCATATTGTCCAAATTATAAGGTTAGTATGCAAATTTCATTTTTTTTTTTTATATATTTATGTATATCTATATTCATACTATAAGTTTTTCATATTTTTTGATGGATATAATTACGAGTTCGCTCAAACCTAATATATATAGCAAAGGCAGGTGAGAAGAACTTAAAATTTTTAATGTTCAAATTCTGAATTCGCAACTAGTAATAAGGTGTTTTTTAATACCTTAAATATATTTGACATGTTTGATAATGAATTTTTGTTTGTTTCAGCTAGAGGTGGACCCTAGAAGTGATCAAATTTACCAAAGATTTGAGTTTGCATGGATTTGTGAATAGTCAAAGTTTTAGGGTTTTTATTTTTATTTTTATTTTATTTTTTAAAAGAAAAATTATAACAAGACAATGGAGAAAGAAGAAAATTTCCAGGTACCATCCAAGTTTTCTATATATATATATAGGTTTTATTTTTCATTGTTTCTATCAATATATAGTTATGTTGTTTCACTATGAACATGAAATATTTTTGCAGGCTAATTCTTTGCCTACATCTTTTCAAATGGTAATTGGTGAATCCTCATCAAATACCAATAATCAAATGGTGGATTACATGCTTAATTCACATTCAACTCAACAACAACAACAACAGCATAATCAGAGTCCATTAGGGTTTTTACCCTCGAATCCTTCTCTAGACAAGTTGAGCTTTGCGGATGTGATGCAATTCGCAGATTTTGGGCCTAAATTGGCCTTAAATCAAACCAAGGTATCTGAGGAAGATGTTGGGATTGATGATCCTGTGTACTTCCTTAAGTTCCCCGTTTTGAACGAAAAGAAGAGTGTACAAGATGATGATGATGATGCTCGAGAAGCCTTAATGGTATCACAAAAAGAAGATGGTGGAAAAGAAAAAGGTGAAAATAATAATGTTGTTGAAAGAAGTCAAGAAGGGAAGAGTAATAATAAGAGAAAGAGGCCAAGAGTCAAGACAAGTGAAGAAGTTGAGAGCCAAAGAATGACACATATTGCTGTGGAGAGGAATAGAAGGAAGCAAATGAATGAACATCTTCGCGTCTTGAGGTCTCTCATGCCTGGATCTTATGTTCAAAGGGTACTATATCTCGTCAATTTTTTGCATTTTACAAGTTCTTTTTATGACTAGTACTGTTGAACTTTGTGATCATCTCATCTTAAAAAGCTTAAATCATTAGAAGAAACACAATTTTGATCATTTACTAATTAGTAATCGATATATGTCTTTGTGGAAACGACCCTTTACGTGATAGATGTGATTCTTTTTCAAGGGCCAAGCACATGAGTTAGGATCGAACTCATGACGTAGGTTAAATCATTAGTGAAACCATACTTTTGATCCTTTACATAGTGATATTCGTCTTTGTGGTAACTATCCCTTTACTTAACATAGTTGTTTCTTTTTCATGAGCTAAACACGTGCTGATTCTTCTTACTATTGTGTGATAGTTAGGATTGGCTCAGGACATACTTTTCATATATCTTACTATATCATGATAACGCGAGTGACCATCCTATCTAAATGATTAAATTGTCAGGCAAAGCACACTCCTACTATAGTTTAATTATATAATGACCTATTGAAGTATGTGATAACCATCTCATCTAAAAGATTAACCTGTCAGCTCTAGCGCACTATTATATTATGTCTCAACTCTCAACATGATGTATATATATGTCTACAATATTCTTGTAGGGAGATCAAGCATCTATCATTGGTGGAGCAATTGAATTTGTTAGGGAATTGGAACAACTCTTACAATGTCTTGAATCACAAAAGAGAAGGAGAATCTATGGAGATACTACTCCAACAAGACCATTAGGAGATTCATCAAATACTACAACACCACCACCACCAATGCCAATTAATCAAAACCCTAGTACTACTATAAATCCTCATCAACCATCACCATTACTATTTCCTCTTCCAAATGAGTACAATATTGAAGGTGGAATTCAAGAAGAAATAGCTGAGAGTAAGTCTTGTTTGGCTGATGTTGAAGTGAAACTTTTAGGGTTTGATGCAATGATCAAGATTCTATCAAGAAGAAGACCAGGACAACTCATCAAGGCAATTGCTGCCTTAGAAGATATGCAACTTAATATTCTTCATACAAATATTACAACCATTGAACAAACTGTTCTCTATTCATTCAATGTCAAGGTACTTATTATTAACACTCCCTCTGCTTTAATTTACGTGTCTTACTTTTCTTTCAAGTCTGTTTAAAAAAAAATCATTTTCTATATCTAACACTCCCTCTTCATCCCAAATTTTGAAGACATTTGAAGCTTGTGGTTTAAAACAAGTCAGATATTTATGTGACTGTAAATCATCGTAATGACAAGATTCCATTATCCCACTTACCATGTTTAAGACGACAAAATTCAAAAGGCATTTTGATACAGTATGCACATTTTTAGTTTACGATCACAAAATTCAAAGTCTCTTTTATATCTTTTGATTTAAATTTTAAGTCCAGTCAAACTAAGACACGTAAAATAAACGGAGGAATTTATAACACCTTTTTACATGCTTATACAAATTTCTATCTTTATTTTGCAGCTTTCTGGTGAAACTAGGTATACAGCTGATGACATAGCAAACTCAATCCAGCAAATATTTAGTTTCATTCATGCTGAAATAGCCCCATATGATATCAATTAATTGAAGACTATTTAATTTTTCATTGTATTTTCTAGCTAAGTGGTGTGTTCTTTTATATCATATATAAAACATTAATTTAAAAAAAGGACAAGTTCGATGCACTAAAATTATGAATTCAAATTAAGCTATGAATTCGTATTTACTATTTAACACGATTTTAATTAATTATTATACACAAATTTATGCTCTGTATTCAAAATATTGAAGTCAAATGAACTTGATACCTCAAAGCTCTATATGCATCTATATGGGCAATCTTCACTCCAACTATTTTTTCTTTTGTGATTAAATTTGACCCAAAATTTATTTTCAGGAATCAAAATTATTTATTTACTCAATATTAGGCTCATGTGTTATAATATCGACGCTTTAGATGTTCAATTCTGAAAATGTAAGGAATAATTATAATTAATATCTCGTGTAATTAGTTGACAAGATGAGTTATTTTCTCCTAATATAATATCTCACAGTAAGAGTGGCCGACTATGGTGATGTTATCTCCTCTCTTTTGTCGTGCGTCTATTTTAATTTTATATCCCATAGAATTTGAATACGAGACCTCTGATGACATTATCTATCCTATAGTACTATAAGTTTTTATTACTAATTAAAATTGAGGGATTATTATTGTACTTTTTTGGCAATTATATTATGTGACTTAGGGAAGGTCAACTAGCCCCACAAATCTTACCTTGTTTTCAGAGGGAGGGTTTGACTTGTCAGGACCAAATCTTGTGTGTATTAGACTGACATTAGATAGTGATACCATAACCATTCCCCTTGGTAGGTCCATTGTCCTAAGAAATCGTATCTAAGGTCGTGGTCTAGTAGTCAAAAAAAATATATATAAAAAATTTTAAGTTTGTATTTTATAGAAATAAGAAAAATAGATAATTTCTTATTTACTCGAGTTAGTTCTGATGAATATATAGAGTTAAGTAATATCTGTAGTGGTGAAAAGTAGATAGTTGATATTTTGAGAAATTAGTTGAGGTGTGCAACATAATGATTAAAAGCTAGTCTGGTGTACAAATTACAACATCTTGCGTTCAACAAATTAAAGTCTAAGGAAGGATAGTATCTCAATTAGAAGTGTGATGTAAACTGTCTTCTATATAATACTTACATTAATGATTGTTTATTCGACTCAAATTCGTGACTACACATCACATGAGAACAATTTTATCGTTGATTTAAGGTTCTTCTCCGAACACAATAATAATTATCATAAAAAGATAAACAGAATTTTGGGATAGTGATCTTTCATACTATATATATCATTCATTACTACCACCAAAGGATGTGGTGCAGTGGATGCAGCTGCTCCTTTCTTAATCAGAGGTCTCAGGTTCAAGTCCTGTGAATGGAAAAATCCTTGATAGGGATTGCTTCCCCCCAAATGGAGCCTTATGCGACACAAATCCGAATATAATCGGGCTCCAATGTGAGTACCAGATACCGAAAAAAAAAAAGAATGTATCATTCATTACTTATTGAGCTTGTGTTTCTTTTATGAATTTTATTTATGATTTTTTTTTGGTTTCATTTTTGCATTTCTTTCATGCATGCATGAAATGAATGGCACATGGGTTTGGCCAAGTGGGGTTTGTATTTTTGTACATTTTGTTTATTAAGGTAAATATATTTTAGAATTTAGATGCATGAATATAGAAACTAGCTAGAAATTATTTAAGCAAAATAAATAAATAAATAAACTTTACTACATGGTCCTTCATTATAAATTGTCGTTGGTTATTGAAACAAACATGAATAATTTAAATAAATAAATAAAATAAAATAAAATAAAGACCTAAGTTTATATTGAGTTGTCTACAAAAAGTCAAGTGGACAAGAATTGATCTTGCCCCTAACAACATATGCATTTTTTATTTTATTTTTTTAATTAAAAAATATAATTAAATAAATGAAATTAAGAAAAGTTTAGACAAATAAGACATGAATCATTTTGGCTTTTACGATATTTCTATTTTCCTAGCCAATTTGTTCGAAAAGGTATTTTAAATTTTGCCTTATTTAAAATAAAAATGATTTGGATTGACTTAATATATAAATAAAAAAAATTGATATATCTACATAATGTAATTTTTCCGCCAATTGATTTTATTTAACATATTTTACACGATAATGTCACCATCGTATTAATGTTTCGTAACGAACTTGAATTATAATAAAAGAAATAACAATAATAGCATATTTAGTGTAGTCATGCAAAGTGGAGTTTTGAAGGGGTACGATATACATATACCTTACCCCTATCTTAGAGGTAGAAAAATCATATCCGATAGACAGCTGGCTTAAGAAAAAATAGTTCAAAGAAGTCCAAAAATTATAATAAAAGAAATTAGAAAAATAATGTATATAGTGTATATATTATATTAATTATTTATATATTATATTGTTATAAGATTGGATTGTAGATACAAGAGGAAGGCCCATATAGGACTTAACTAGTTATGGGCTTGGAAAGATTAGATTGAGTAGTCTCAATTCTTTTGAAACTTAGGCTACATCTCTTAAAGATTAAGATGTATGAATTTGAATACGCAACTGAATAATGAGATGTGTATTAAAATATGAGTACTAAGTAATTAAGATTGTTTTTTCAATATCTAAATATATATAAGCATATCTTTATAATTTAAAATTGATAATATCAAATTCAAATAAGATACTAATAATAATCTAATACTATATCAACGATACCTATGTTGGTGGCGGTGATGATACATACGATGTGGGTATGTGTGATTTTGGATAGTGGTAGAAGAACAAGAATTGTTGTGGTGAGTTGGAATGATATTTCAGATAAAATTTTAATAGGGTAAACGAAGGAAAGACAAATTTAAACCACTTTTAGAAAGCTTAATGCATATATCGATCGATAGTATAACACCAAAGACATATGAATCGTTAGTATAACATTGATTGTATATAAGGAAAGATAGTAATAATAGAACGTCTATCGAAAATAACCTTCTTATCTTTACGAGATAGGGATAAGGACGTCTACATACACTCACTCTCTAAATGTCATTTGTGAGATTACACTGGGTATATTGTCGTTGTAGTACTACAACGAAGGGCCATTTTATTAAGTGGCTTAATATTAAATACTTGTTAAAAGTGGTAGTTATCTTTACCGGGCCCAAACAAAAAGCCCAAAAGCACTTAGCTATCAGCAAATTGGCCCATTAAGCTCCCCTTCTCGATATAACGAAACCCTAATCTCACATCCTCAAAAACCCTAGCCTCTTCCTCCATTTTTTCTTCCTTCTTCACAGGTAAGCAAAGAGAGAAAAGCAAAAAATGGTGTCCGGTTCAGGAATCTCCGCAAGGAGGATAGTGGTTGATGCTCGCCACCATATGCTCGGTAGGCTCTCATCGATTTTGGCTAAGGAATTGCTTAATGGACAGAGAGTTGTTGTCGTTAGGTGTGAAGAGATTTGTCTTTCTGGTGGACTTGTTCGTCAGAAAATGAAGTATCTCAGGTTCCTTCGTAAGAGAATGAATACTAAGCCGTCTCATGGACCTATTCATTTCCGTGCTCCTTCTAAGATTCTCTGGAGGACCATCCGCGGGTTAGTTTCTGCGCTTACAGTTTTTCAGTTTCAATTCATGATTTTGCTTTAAGATTGATTTTTTTGTTGGAAGTAGATTGATTTTGTGATTTGTAGATTCATTTATAATTGTTCATAGATATTTGTAGATTCGATGAGTGTAGTACTTGTGGAATACTATATAGACATTGAAATAACAATTAAACAAATAGGATAACGTGAGCTGAGTGTCCGTCGGAAACAGTTTCTCTACATCGGAAACAGTTTCTCTACCTTCTCCCACCTTATGCAGACTGTGCTTGTGGGATTGTAGTGGGTATATTGTTGTTTGTAGTTAGTCTGGTAACAGTTTCTGTTAGTAGAATTCTAGATAGAATGTTTGAATATATGGCTTTGTTTCCGGGGGAGCAATGAAGTGCTCTAGCTTGGAACTCGAATAAATGATATTTTAAAAGCAGAAGGCGAAATTTACTGGTTGTTGGAGGTCGATTCAAATACTTGAGTTTCAATTGGTGATTTTGTTTGAAGAAGTGCTTGTTTTGATGAAGGTAGATTTATTTTGTGATTGTAGATTTGATGGATGAAGTACCTGTGTTATTCTATAGTACTGAGATATATACATATATGTGTGTATATACTTGATGAAATAACATATTTAATAAACATAGGATTCAGTTAGTTTGATAACAATATTCTATACCAGCATCATTGACAGAATGTTCGAATATAGTCTTTGTTTCTGGGTGGAGGGATAAAGGGCTAGAGCTTGGAAGCACAATAAATGATGTTGCAAAAACAGCTCTACATAATGGTGGTAGTTGGGGATTCATTGGAGAGTGGAATAATTGTTTTTTCCTTGGGTATGCTATACTTTTTTTCCCTGCAGGCAGATTGTAGCTGGTGTCTGTAGGGAAAAAATGTAGTAGTATCTGATGATAGTTTGCATATTCTTCTTACATTTAACATATAGTATGTTTAGTTATAGTGCCACTTCAATGCCATTTTACTGAGTTTGTGGGAATTTAGTCATCTGCAAGGAAGAATTCCTGAGACTTTGTGATGTAGGCCTTATCCGTTAATTGTGCATGTCAATGAAGGATTCACTGATGGTTAAGTTTTTATACTATCCTATTCATGGTTGATTTATTGGATGGTTATGTCCAATTTTGCTCTCTGGTGTGTCTGATCAGATCTAAGTATTTTTTTCTTAGGATGATTCCCCACAAAACTAAGCGTGGAGCAGCTGCTCTTGCTCGCTTGAAGGTTTATGAAGGTGTTCCACCTCCATATGACAAAATCAAGAGGATGGTCATCCCTGATGCTCTGAAGTAAGTTGCAATGCTGTTCAGGTGCTTACTTTATTTTAGTATCAATGTTGTTAACACTGATGCATTTGGCCTTTTTCATATTTAGGGTATTGAGACTCCAAGCAGGCCATAAATACTGTCTCTTGGGTAAGCTTTCGTCAGAGGTTGGATGGAACCACTATGACACTATCGAGGTGAATTTCTTGCTTTCTCCTTTCTATTTGATCGCCAATCTGGTTTTGATTAGTGAGAGTATCCAAGCAGAATAAGCTGTGTTGCACACACTGTTGTGCCTCATTTGACTCTTCTTTCTCCATGTTATCATGAATTTAGATGGTTGTAGGTTTCACTTTGCCAATTTCACTGTGGCCTGCTTAAATAGTTGCATTGCTAATTTGATTTTTTATTGATATTCTGTGTCTCTGCGGTCATAGGCGTGGTATTTTTGATAGTTGCTTATTTCTCTCTTGAAACATGATTATTACAGGAGCTCGAGAACAAGAGAAAGGAGAGAGCTCAGGTAGCATACGAGAGGAGAAAGCAGTTGGCCAAACTCAGGGTTAAGGCTGAGAAGGCTGCTGAGGAGAAGCTCGGTCCTCAACTTGCAGTTATTGAACCTATCAAGTATTAGAGTGTAAGCGTAGTTTTTTATCGAAGGTGAAATTTTGCTGGAGATTGAGATTTCAACTTAATCTGTCTTTTAAAGATGCTACCTGTACTGCATGGTTCAGTTTTTGCTTCTAGTAATATTTGAGCAGACTACATTGTTTAACTATCTTTTCGAAGTTATTTATTTTATGGTTTTATTGAGACTACTGGCTCGTTTTTCCATCATCTTTTTAGTGTAACTTAATATAACACGGTACAAGTTTTGGTAATATTTTGTTTGAGTTGAAACATACTGCATCTGTAGAAATACGTTGTCTCGTAGTTCTCTTGTCATCTGGTGAGATTTGTTTCATCCTTGATGTTGTGCAAAATTGCAAGCCACAATGTTAATGTTGTGTATCTGAAATTCCATGGCAGCATTCTCTCAAATCTTCAATTTGGTTACTACTGTTGTTACTTTGGTCATCTTTTACCATTTTTGACGCCAGTATTTCAAAATCTGATTCTTCGGCTGAGGGTCTATTGAAAATAACCTCTTTACTCACGACAAAGGCACTGCAGACTTCACTTGGGAGACATTTAGAATGACTTGAGTAATATTTGTACTTAGTGCTATCTTATTTGTACCTTGAAAACAAGTATAAAGTACACATTGTTGTGCTATTGTCATGTTCTTGGTTTCAATTCTTGGTTTAATATTGCATATAACAAAAAACAAGGTCATTCAAAACGAGGCTCTTGGCCAAAGGCCAAATACCAATAAGGCACGATTCGTCCCCTAACCTTGAGCCTTCTTTGTACTCTTTAGTGTTCGCTATACACTATCTTTCCATTAAAAATAATAATTAAAAATTTATTATACTACATTATATATGTTATGAAGCTTTATATTTGGTTAGTTATCCTTGGATGGTGATTTGTCACGATTTCATAATGTACGGTGTAGTGCATGGTATAATATGGTAATGTGTATTGTATGATTTGCTATTTTTTAATGATAATTGTTTTCTTGGTTTGACCATAAGGTATTATATCTTAATTGATACGATGCTCTTGATTATTATAAATATTAAATTTGTCAATTTTTTTAAATAAAGCTAATAATTAAAATCAGTCAATTACAGAAACTTAAAGCCTTAAGTAACTTAATTTATTTGAAATAAAAAATAAGTTAAAAAATAGATTAAAATGTGGGAAAATAAGTAATTTGACTGTGAATGCAATAGATATATTAGGGTAAAGTTTAATGAAAAATAAAGGATAAATTAAAATTATTTAAAATTAAATAAGGGTATAATTGAAAAAAATAAGTAAATAGGTGATACGTTCAACTATACTCTTCGAAATAAATATAAACGATCATTAGTAGTTTATTTATCCAACTAAGAGTTGGGGTCGATACCACATGGGTTGAAACAACTCTACTAGTTATTGTATCTCAGTCGTTGGTTCTACTTCTAAAAAGCAAACAATACGAAAAGGTAAAAATGGGGGAGGGGGGGTTGAACTAAATAAGATTCTAACTACGATTACAAACGCGAACTTAATAAACTAGGGCTTAAGACAGTAGGATAGAAGACTAGGGTTGTGGTCCCTAAGACACATAACTCAGTAAATAATTAACATTGGTTATATTGTTCATTGTATTGCATGCAAAATCTAGCGAGTTAGGTAACCTCTAATTCCCCTCTCGATCCTTCTTAGAAGCATGTCATTCATCTCCTCCCGATCTCAGAATGTGTGCATTACTAACACTCGCTCTGGATCTCAGAGTACTATCATCTCCCGGTCTCAAGTAACTTAGACGAAGCTGTCACCTTCGAATTTCTGTTGTGAGATTTTTTTCCTAATCACTACCTCTCTCCCAGACAAGTAGTGAATATGGGCAAGTTCTTAATGTGTGCGCTCATCAAGAAAGATTTTTAGACGAAGAAAATCACAATACATACAACACAAATCCTAACAAAACCCTAAGTTTTGCCTACTTTGCTAAAACGTCATGGTTTCCACAATCCTAGTTGTGAATTTAATTAATTGAGCTTGCAAAAATTAAAACGTAAATCATGATATAATTTATATTTAAATTACTTACAAGGAAGATATTATCAAATATTGAATTCACACGAACAAACGGGAAACAATAATGAGACTTGATGTTCAATCAATGATCAAACACAACTAGAATATTGTTCTTTTTACTCAATGTCCAAGCGTCAGTTTTGGGAGTAAAAATCATTGGAAAATTTCTGTTTCTTTCGTGTCTTGAAGCCCCAAAATGTGGGGAATAATGTATGTGACAAAAATAAACAAATGTTCTATATATACTAAGTAAAACCTAAGCCTAAAATAAGTAGAAAAAGCTATCCTAAACGGACTAGGATTGCCAGTCGAGCATGGTTCACGAATCACGACCATGACCACGACTTGTGGTCATTTTCACGGCCAACTTGGCCCTTCCTTGGTGTTTCCTTTGGTGTTGAAATTGTCCAAACTCCCTTCCTCTTCACAGACACCTTCATGACTCGTGAAGATGTCCATAAATCGTGGAAGGACTCCATGATCATTGCCTTCGCGATTGGATTTTGTTCACTACCTTGGTGCTTTTCATGATCACCTTCACGGCTCGTGGTTCGTATAATTTAATGAGAAAATTGGGCCCAAAGCCCCGACAACCCAAGAATCTGTATGCTAACACCCACGAAAAATTATCGAAATTGCTTGATTCCTGATTCGGTGCCCATAAAATGCTCCCAAGCATCACTCAGCGCCATCAGGTCTACTGGGACTCTTAAAGGGCTCGTAACGGACGAGTTCATATAATTTTCCGAGAAAATTTGGCTTGGAGCCTTGACATCCCAGGATTTGTGGGCTAATATCCACAAAAAACTGCTACAATCGCTCGATTTTTGTTTGAAAGCCAATAAAATGCTCCCAGACGTCGTTCGGTGCCACCGGTTCTACTAAGATTCTTGATGGACTTATTACTGACGGGTTCATATAATTTATTAGGAAAATTGCGCCCAGAGCACCGACAACCTCTAAATAGGTAGGTTAACACCCACGAAAAATTGTCAAAACTGCCTAATTCCTATTTTAGAGATCATAAAATGCTCCCAGGCGTCGTTCGACACCACCGGGCCTACTGGGACTCTTGACAGGATCGTTATAGATGGGTTCGTATAATTTTCTGGGAAAATTAGGCCCGAAGACCTGACAATCCCAAAATATGTGGGTTAACACCCACGAAAAACTATCGAAATCGCTTGATTCCTATTTTGAAGCCTGTAAAATGCTCCCAGGCATCGTTCGGTGCCATCGGGACTTTCAGGACTCTTGGCGAGCTCGTTACAGATGAGTTCGTATAGTTGTTTTGTAAAATTGGGCTCGGATCCCCGTCAACCCCAGAATCCATGGACTAATACCCACGAAAAATTATCGAAATCACTAGATTTCGATTTTGATGCACATAAAATGCTCCACGCGTCGTCCGACGCCACCGATCCTATTAAGACTCTTAGCAAGCTCGTTACAAATGAGTTCGTGTGATTTTCTGGGAAAATTGAGCCCGGAGCCCCGATGACCTCAAAATCCGTGGACTAACACCCACAAAAAACTCCTAAAATCGTCTGATTCCTATTTTGGAGCTCAAAAAATGCTCCTAGGCACCGTCTGGTGCCACCGGGCCTATTAGGACTCTTGGCGGCATTGTTACGGACGGGATACTATAATTTTCTAGGAAAATCTGTCCCGAAGCCCCGATAGCCCCTGAATCCATGGGCTAAAACACACAAAAAATTGGCCCATAAAATGCTCTCAGTCATCGTCTGGCGCTAGCGGACCCCTCGGTATAATGTTTTGGGAAAGTTGGCCTCGATTCTCGGGCAATATCAGGAATCGTGGGCTAACACCGATGAAAAACTGCCCAAACCGTCTATTTCCTGTTCCTTGGCTTGTAAAATCCTACCAGACCATCTCCAATCCCATCGGGCCACATGGGCCTTTGGACTGTCTAGTTACGGACCCATCAGTATAATTTTTCAAGAAAGTTGGCCCCGAGCCCCGGGTTACGTCAGGAACCGTGGTCTAACACCCACGAAAAACTGCCCAAATCACCTGTTTCCTGGTCCTTGGACCATAAAATCCTACCAGGCCATCTCCAACCCTACGAGGCCAGTTGGGCCGCTTGCCTTGCTCTTTAAGGACACGTTGGTATAATTTTTTTGGAAAATTGGCCTCGAGCCTCGGGCAGCACCAGGAACCGTGGGCTAATATCCACGAAAAATAATCCAAATAGCTTGTTTCCTATTCCTTGGCCTATAAAATCCTACAAGGCCATCTCCAACCCTGCTGGGCCAGCTGGTCCTCTTGCCTAGCTTATTACGAACCCCTCGATATAATTTGTCAGGAAAGTTGGCCCCGAGCCCCGGGCAGCGCCTGGAATTATGGGCCAACACCCATGAAAAATTACGCAAATCGTCTGTTTCCTGTTCTTTGGGCCATAAAATTCTACAAGGCCATCTCCAACCCCGCCAAGACACCTGGGCCTCTTTCCTGGATCGTTACGGACCCTTCAGTATAATTTTTCGAGTAAGTTGGCCTCGAGCCCCGAGCAGTGCTAGGAACTGTGGGCTAGCACCCACAAAAAACTACCTAAATTTCTTGTTTCCTATTACTAGGCCCATAAAATCCTACCAGACCATCTCAATCCCCCCGAGCCAGTTGGGCCTCTTACCTGGATCGTTACGGACCTCTCAGTATAATTTTTTGGGAAAGTTTTTCCCCAGCTCTGGGCAATGCAAGTAACCGTGGGCTAACACCCACAAAAATAATTGCCCAAATCACCTGTTTCATGTTCCTTGGCCCATAAAATCCACTAGGCCATCTCCAATGCTGCTGGGCCACCTGAGCCTCTTTCTTGGATTGTTAAGGACCCCTCGGTATAATTTTTTAGGAAATTTGGCCCCGAGCTGGGGGTAACGCCAAGAACTGTGGGCTAACACCAACAAAAAAAGCCCAAATCGCCTGTGTGCTATTCTTTGCCCGTAAATCCTACCAGGCCATCTTCAACACCGTCGAGCCATCTGGGCCTCTTGCCTGGCTCGTTACAAAATCTTCAGAATAATATTTTGAGAAAGTTGGCCCCTAGCCCCGGGCAACACCGAGAACCTTGGCTAACACCCACAAAACACTGCCCAAATCGCCTGTTTCCTGTTCCTTCGCCCATAAAGTCCAACCAGGCCATCTCCAACCTTGCTAAGCCACCTAGGCCTCTTGCATGACTTGTTAGTGATCCTTCGGTATAATTTTTTGGGAAAGTTGGCCCCGAACCCCGGGCAACATATGGAATTGTGGGCTAACACCCATGAAAAACTGTCCAAATTGCCTGCTTCCTGTTCCTTTGCCTATAAAATCCTACCAGGCCATCTCCAACCCCGACGAGCTAGTTGGGCTATTGCCTAGCTCGTTAGGGATCCCTAGATATGAGTTTTTGGGAAATTTGGCCCCGAACAACGGGCAGCGCAAGAAACCATGGGCTAACACCAATGAAAAACTACCCAAATCACCTGTTTGAAGTTCATTGGCTCATAAAATCCTACTAGACCATCTCAAACCCCGCTGGGCACGCTAGGTCACTTGCCTAAATCGTTACAGACCCCTCGGTATAATTTTTCGAGAAAGTTTTCCTTGAGCCCCGGGCAGCGCCAGGAACCGTGGACTAATACCCACGAAAAACTGCTCAAATCGCCTATTTTCTATTCCTTGGCCCATAAAATCATACCAGACCATCTCCAACCCCATCTGTCCACCTGGGCCTCTTGCCTGGCTCGTTACACGCCTTAGGTATAATTTTTTGAGAAAGTTTTTCCTGAGCTTCGGGCAACACAAAGAAACGTGGGGTAACACCCACGAAAAACTGCCAAAACTACCTATTTCCTATTCCTTGGCCCATAAAATCATATCAGGCCATGTACAACCCTGTCGGGCCACATGGGCCTCTAGCTTGGTATAATGTTTTGAGAAAGTTGGCCTCGTGCCGTGGGCAGCTCAAGGAACCATGGGCTAACACCCACAAAAAAATTTCCAAATCGCATGTCTCCAGTTCCTTGGCCCATAAAATCCTAACAAGCCATCTCCAACCCCACCAGGCCCGTTGGGCCTCTTGCTTGATTCATTATTGACCCCTCGGTATAATTTTTCGAAAAAGTTGGCCCCGAGCCCTAGGCAATGCCAGGAACCGTGGGCTAAAACCTACGAAAAACTTTCCAAATCGCCTATTTCCTGTTCCTGGGCCTATAAAATCCTAACAGGCCATCTCTAACCTCGCCGGGTCAGCTAGGCCTCTTGCTTGGCTTACTACAGACCCCTCGAGTTAATTTTTCAGAAAGTTGGCCCCAAACCCCGGGCAACGCAACGAACCATGGGCTAACACCCACGAAAAACTGCCTGAATCATTTATTTTTTATTCCTTGGCAAATAAAATCCTACCAAGCCATCACCAACCACACCGAGAAAGCTTGGCCTCTTTATGGATCGTTAGGACCCCTTGGTATAAATTTTTTGGAAAGTTGGCCCTGAGCCCCGGGCAGCACTAGAAACCGTGGGCTAACACTCATGAAAAATTATCAAAATCATTTGTTTCCTACTTCTTGGCCCATAAAATCCAGTCGGGACATCTCCAACCCCGTCGAGTTAGCTGGGCCTCTTGCCTGGATCGTTACGTACGCTCGGTATAATTTTTTGGGAAAGTTAGCCCCGAGCCCCGGGTAGCGCCAGGAATCGTGGGCTATCACCTATGAAAAACTTACCAAA